>JAEANM010001087.1:8868-29856 GCA_017656035.1 Myanophis thanlyinensis
AAGCTTTCCCAAGAGCAGTTTCACAAAGGAAGATTTCAGATTTGAAGGCATGCAAATATTAAAGGACTATAGTCTGTAAAAGCTAAATCTGCCTTTTTCTAAATTCAGTCTTAAGACTAGCGAAACATATTCAGATTGCAAATATGTAAAGCTATTAACATTTGCAAAATGATCAGGTAAGTAGCATCGTTTGGTATTTTTAGGTTCTAGAATTAACATTTTTTTCAGGGCTGCTTTGGAGATAAGCCAATTCTTTTTTGTTTGAATGCATCCTGCAACCCCTGCTCAGGCCTTTTCATCTGTGGGATAGAGTGAAGTAGTAATTTTCATGATCCTGCTATGAAAAACCCAGAGGTCAAACGAGACAAAGAGGTGAAGCACAATCCTCAGGCTGTTATTCCAATATGAACCTTACTGTGTTCAATTTATTTATCTCTAAGCACTGTTTAAATACTTCTACTGAAAAAGAAAAATCCAACAGCAGTAGCCACTTTGGGTGTTATAGTGCTCCACTAAAGGGATATGTGAACCTGATATATTTTTCTTCCTAGCCATAAGACAGTTTTGGCCTGATTTCATTTATAAATAAAATCAAAAGGTGGAAGCTGGAGGAAAAATAGCAAATAATTATTCTTAGTACATTTCTGTTACTTACTGTTTCTGTTGCATGCATCATTCGTCCTGTATTTTTAACTGTATTGCTTTTTGCACACGCTTTTCCCTAACACCTTCTGTGATCAGCTATCTGAACTACAATGCAGGTTTGAGCCACAGAAATGAACAAATATGGAGTGCAAAGGAAGAGGAAGCACTCAGAGAAGCTCCTCCTGATGCTGTCTTTCCTAATGACTGTCATTTGGGTAATCCTTGAGTTGCAAAGATTTGTTCAACGACTGTTCAAAGTGGCAAAATGGCACCGAACGAAGGGATTTATGACCTGTTTGGACTTCTAGCTGTTGCAATGCGCCTGCAGTCATATGGACAAAATTTGGGCACTTGGCAACCAACGTTATTACACAGCTACCTGTGGTCATGTGATCGCCATTTATGGCTTTTCCTGCCGGCTTTCCACAAACAATGTCAATGGGGAAGCTGGCAGAGAAAATTGCAAATTGACTAAGTCTTCCCCACCAGCTTTTCTTCACTGACATACATCCTTCGCCTTATTTTGTTAGCCTCTCTGGATTCACACACTAATACCCCCCCCACACATACACACACTCTTTCCCTGGCTCTTTTTACTTATGCACACACATCTTCCCCACCCCCTCTTTCCCCAGTTCCCCTGTACTCACATCCATCTTGTGTACCCCACTGCAGTACCCCCCCCCCCATCTGAGTTGCGAGCAGTCAGTGCTAGGCCTCCTAAAGCCTCTCCTATACTCCCTGCAGAGTCCCATACACCTTACTTGGGACTCCTTCCACTTTTTGCTTAACAACCTGTAGATCTTGAGTTATGATGACAACCAGGCCAGCTTGGATTGTTGTCACAAAGCAATGAGGTCACACAACATCACCCCTTACAGCAACATCGCCTAACGCCTGTCCCAACTATAGCTGTAACTTGAGAATTCATGTCATGTTCCTCCATCTTGTAATCATTATGGTGTTTGCTTGCTCTGTTCTTGGGTTTTCTAATCAGTGGAACATAAACTCCAGTTTAGGTTAAGGAACATAGAATGAATAAGATTTTGTGAAACAATGCTAAAAAAAACCATGGCTTCCTCAGATGTGATAGGATTCCCTTATAGGAACAATTCAAGGAACAAAGAGAAGCAAAGCAAAGCAACAAATACGAAGACATTCCATGGTGACAAGAAAACGTCCTTCCAAAAATGAGAGAGAGAAAGAGAGAGAGACAGAGACAGAGACAGAGACAGAGGCAATCAACCAAAATGTAGATATCAGCTTAGCAACAGCACAAGGTATGAGGAAAAAATGAAGTCCCAAAGATCCAGGAATGCAACATGAAAATATGGAGCTTCAGCTGAACAAACAGAATGCAATAATATCCCAGGAAGGCATATTAATTTTGATGTTCTGCAAAACCAACCATTATATTTTCTAATTCAAGGGTTATGGCTTAGCATGTTGTGTGCTATTAGTTCATTGTGGCTTATTAAATGAACCATGGCTTTGTCTGCTGCCTTTCATTCCAAATCACAACAGTTCTGTTATGCCTTTTAAGGCATTTTCTAAGAACTTGGCACAAATAACCGGCGTCTGTAGTTTTTCTTCTACTTGCCTCTCTCTCCAATGGTCTCTCCCCTTTCAACCTCTATGGTAACCAAAACCTATGGCTTCTTTACCATAGAGTTGAAAGAGATCAGAGTGGCAATATTAGTATGAAGATTGCCAGCAAAGTCTTCAATGAGATCACTCTTTGTTAATCGCTCTTGTTTTCTGCAGTGTGAGCAGTGATGGACATTGGTCTTTATAATAATGTGGCCTGCAATCTTTGACAATCTGTCAAAAATGGCACCCTATAGGTTGAAGCAGGAGACAGTCCAGCTGGTTTTCTCCCTGTATTTATCATTTCATCCTGCGCCCATCCTATGTTCCACCACGCTATCCAAACTGGGATATGCTGGGAGATAGGTTGACATGTGTTCACTGGATTTCCAAATAAATGCCACATACAAGTTTAGAATTAGCCTATTACTTGGGCACCTTAAAAGGCAGCAGAGTATTGATGCAGAATAGAGGCCATCTGTCAGGGCAAAGCAATGTACAGTATGGTAGCATATTTTCCTTTCACTGGAGGAAAGCATATTAAACCAGCTGCCTGGATGAGCCATTACAACAATGTTTCTCAATTTTGACAACTTTAAGACTTGTGGACTTCATTCCCATGCTGTCTGGGGAATTCTAGGAGTTAGAAGTCCAACCATCTTAAAGTTGCCAAGGTTGAGAAATACTGCCTGAGAGTATCAGATTCTGTGTTAAGCTAACTACCAATATGTAGATTAGCAAACATTACTCAGCATTAATTCCTCTCAGAAACAAACACTGTTTTTTCTGCAAACCATAGCAAATTTCATCTGTTTGTTATCATATTCAAAAAGAATAATTATATTATACCAAATCCAAAGTACCAATGAATACATGAAAGGAGGAGACCAAGGTTAATTCCAAAATATGTAAACCCATCTCTACCTAATCTCCATTTGCAAAGAACTTTCAGCTATGCATTACAGGACATCTATTCATCTCTAATATGTAAGTCATACTCTGTAAGCTTACTGCAAAGCTTAATTATCTAACTACAGCTAATTGCAGAGGTTTTATAGTATGTTGAAACTCAAAAGGTGGAGAGACTGGAATGAAGCAATAATAACTTCCACATTTTGGCAGAAACAGAAAGACGCAATTGAGATAGAAGTTATTGCTCTTTCAAATGATACTGGATTCAACAACTTTCTGTTTGGCAACTCCAGCCCAGCTGAATTTATTGACCATTTCAAATTAATGGTCATTCTTCCCACCCACAAACCATCTTCTGTGTCAATTTTTCAAAGTACTCATTATGTAAAAAGAGTCAAAAAATACCTGAATGTATTTTCTTCTCCTTCCCACACTTGGTATTTGAAAATTAAAGCCAGTCTTCAGTAGCTTGCTATTCTGCACAGGGATTAGAACTAAAAGTCCAAAACAGTAAATTTGCTAGTAGGAATCCTGGGAATTGTAGTCTCCAAACCTGGAGGATGGTTGATTGTTTGTAGCCTTGTTTTTTAACTGAAAATCTCCATAACTGCAGTTATGCAGGTTGAAACTAGTGTTAATAAATTAGGGACTAAGAAATACAAATACACAAAGAATTTTGGAAATTGCATCTTGCTGAGGGGGGTTCAGATTTCCTCTGGAATCTTTTGTAGATCTCCAGACATAAAATCAGTGAAGATGAAGTATAGATATGACCAAAATAATTCTGTACGATAAGCCACAGTGTGGTTTGCTAGCTTAATGTGTTGTATAAATCTAGCCAATTGTGGTTTATTGAAAAAAAAACCCGATCAAGCAAAGCATGGCTTAGAATAATGTGCAAACTCAATCATTCCACCAGTAAGCATTTACAGTATTTCTCCACTGCTCTTTAACAGATGGCCTAAGCTGGTAAGAGAAAAGATATTTTATTACCAGTAAGTTTGAAATAAATATTTTCATCTATGCCAAGGTCAGATTAGTGCTTCTTCAATTCGCAGTGTAGTTATGTTTTGTCATTCAAAATATCTAGGAGACGGAGAAAAGTAAGCTCTGGCTAAGAATTTGCTCTTGTGATAATACTCCTAGCTACATTATTCTCTGGTTCAATTCTATGCCGCATTTTCCTAACAATCAAGTGTTTTCTAATAAATGTGGATGGATTTACAATAGGAAGATGTTTTTAATCTGCGATCAGAATCAATGTGATTTCTTTGTTGGCCCTGAAAAGGATCCAGGTTAAATAAAGTATGTGGAAGAAGAACTTAGAGCAGAAAGAAATTTAACAGGCTCTGTGAAAGTTACTCCACCCTGCCAGATTATTTAATTTTATCCCTTCGTCTCCCTTTTCTTCTAAAACCACTGGTCCACAGCTGCATGCAGTCCTTTGTCTCAAGAACACTGAATCGTAGGTTTCTTGTTCTTTTCCTGTTGGCAGTTGCTCAGAGCCAAAGCAGTAGTATCAAGAAACCTTTGGTGATTGTGTGGCGAGAGACCAACCAAAAAGGGCTTCCCATTCCTGTTCTACTATCTTTGCTTTAAACCACTGGATTAAAACTAATAACCTGCAAGCATCTTGCTAGGAAAAGGATGAAAGACAGAGGTTGTATTTTTTTTTTCTCCTGCCTTCTTTTCTCTAACCTTACCGGAAAGCGCTGAAACTGCTCTGTGTCCAAGTGCTTGTTTGAAAAACTCGTTTTTGCTTTTACAGCAAGCCAGTTTCATTGCTCCCTTTCCATGATCTGATTAAGATTGTGAGAAAGAGACAGAGTGTGATGTGTATGAGAACAAGTAATATTCAGGAGGGAAAGAGTGTGGTGTGTGTCTTTCTTTAATCCCGGCACTTCTTATAGTGCTTGGAACTGAAAAGTCTTCCCCCCCATCCTTGCTCTAACAGCTCCAATTGCTGTTCATTTTCATCCTTTACAATAGTTCTATGGAAGTAAGGGTAGTATGGAGGGTAATGACTGACCAAGATCACCCTTCGTAGAAAATTGGTATTAGGCTTATTATTTAATAAGAGCCCTGTACTCTTTGTTCCACTGTTCTGAACCCATCTGGATTAAGCTCTACAAAGAAGTATATTATCAGTAAAATATGGTTGCGGTGAAAACGAGCGTCTGATCTTCTTAAAGATCCCACCAATTAGATCAACTTCTTCCATTAGCAGGTGGAAAGTAAGGGGGTTCCACAAGAGCTTAGGTGGGGAGGGGGAAAGATTCAGCCTTTTGATACTATATTTCATGTATATTGTCAGAAGAACAGATGGGGAAATTACATTTGTCGGTTCTGTAGGTGAACGTTTCCTTAAAAGCAAGATTAGATAAGCTACACTGTAAATAGAAATCACCATTCTGCTCCTCTTCCTCCTCTTTGGATTGCTACAGCAATTAAAAAAAAAAAGTAGGAATATTGAAAAACTGATTATTCTCTGTGGTCCTGGACATTACCATCTTATAATCATAAAGCTACTGTAAAAGGGACAGTTGAATCCAAATTCTTGCTCAGAAAAAAAAGTCTATAAATAAAAACACCTCCGAACCAGATACTGTCTTTCCGGTGTTTGGCTTCCTGTAACTTAAATCCCTTATTCTATATCCTGCATTCCAGAGGGAGGAAAAAAATGGTTTTGAGCTCCTTCTTTCTGAGTCTGTGATATCTGAGGAGTGCTATCATGTCCCTGTTGGTCATCTTTTCCCAAGATTATCATATATACTGTATATAGATATATGGTATATATATATGGTGTGTGGGTGTGGGTGTTACATACACACACACACACACATACATACAGTTCCTTCCATGTCTCTTCATGAGACTTAATTTTTAGTTCCTGATCATCTCCTCAGATAACGTCTTTTTAATACATTCTACTGTACATATGTTCCATCGATATTTAGGGGCACTAAGCATAAACTATTACATAGAATGATCCCAGTCTCTCACCCACCCTATGTAGAAAAATGCCTATTTATGGAAAGTGTTCCTTTTACAACTTTTAAAATTTATGGCCAACTCTACACAACTCCTGAGATGAGGAAAAGCAACATTCATTATAAGTCAAAAATAAAAAGCACATACAGAATCTTTTTGTTGCCAAAAATAATTTAATAAAATCAAACTCAGTTGGACAGTTGACAGTATGTCTTTTTCCCTTACTTAACTTTCACAGTAAATTTAAGTGGAAATATATAAGATAGAAAGAGAAAGTATTACCAAGAACAGAATGTTTCATAACACCCCATGAAGAATTTTACTGACAGCCTTTAATTTTCATTCATTCTTTCATCCATTCATTCACTTATTCATATGGCTGCCCATCTCAAATACATGACCCTGGGTAGCGAAATTGGCTCTTTGCAAAGAAAATTCTGTATATGTTTTTATTGTGTTTGCTAAGATGAACAATTTCTGTTAAAGTTAACAGCTACCCAGGCAAAAGGCAAACAAGCATCCCCAATGTGGTAGAAATGGTTTGAACACACATGAGTTGCATTCCATGCACTTAACAGTATTTCAAACGAAGGCAATCTGCATTAAAACCAATTCTACCATACCCTGCAAGAGACGTTGGCAAACCTGGAACCTTCCATACTGTATGTATTGAAATGCAACTCACATAACTTTCAGCTATGTTGGCTGGAGACAATGGGAGACATAGTCTAACAGTTCAACAGATCAGGTGATTGGTGCTTCAGAGTGTTGGCTCGTCTTCACCTTCAGTCAGCCAAGAAATCCATAGACTGAGTTCTCACATTTCAATTCAAGGATGTGATTATAAAGTTTCCTGTTCTTTTCTCATGGTGAAAATATGCAGGAAGGGTGGTCTATCTGGCTGCCTCCCATCAAGCTAACCTGAAGTGAGAAAAGTGATTATGCCCCCAAATCTGGAAAAGCTTCTTTAACTAGGGCAGGGCTAGAATTCAACACCATGCTTAATTCAAATCCTTTAAGCATAATTTTTAAGGAAGTACTTTAGTGATTAAAAACAAAAATCAAAGGTTGAGGGCATCTCTTTTCAAGGTAAACCACAAAACAGTTGATGCCACAACTTAGTGGAAAGGAGCAAGAAAGAAAGAAAAAAAAAGTAAAATGTGCTTTTACTGTAATTTTTTTCTGCTCTTGGAGTAGATTTCTAATTTAAAAGAAAAGATGTTGGGAAATGTTTTTTTTAATTCTCATAAATTAGGCTATTGTGTATTGTGAACAGTGGAATAGAGCAGCATGACAGGAAAAGAACACACGAAACAATAAACCAACACAATTAAGAGCCTCTTAAGTTATCAAAAATTTTCACTTACAGCAGCTACAACATGATTTTAAAAATATACATGAACATATACATTTTTTTAAAAAGAAATGAACCATTAAGCACATATAAAATATTTTTAAAAAACAAAAACAAAACTTCTTCCCCTCAAATTCACAATTAGCTTAGTGTTCTTTTTATCTCCATCTCTGTAACAACACAACACCAGAAATTTAGGGTCAAGATGACATTTAAGTCAGCAGGTAAAAAGCAGTTTTGAAAATTGAGTTGAGGATCCCAGCACCCTAAAGATACTTATTTTGTAGTCTTAATCTAATTTTTGGTTCTTGAAAGCGGGATTTGCATTTAAAAAAAACTTTAATTCATTTTTAAATTAACCAGTTTTCTGAGATCCCTCAATATACTGAGCCATGAACTAACTAAAAGGGCTACATTTGCACAACACATTGACTTGGAAAAATTAAGTTTCTGCTGCATGCATGCAATGGCACAGGGCACTTTCAGAAAAAGGACAACACTGTGATGCTTTCATCGGTCACAGACATGTTTGAATCTGGATACATGTGCTGTTTGAATCCAGTTACTATGATCTCTGAGCCTGTGTTGAAGATTACATGCCCAGTTTTTTTCCACTGTTTTGAACTACAGTTACCAGCTAAATCAGACAATAACACTGCAAAAAACCCATCCCTTCTGTACAGTGGGAATCCAGAGCATGCCTTGTTTTATTAAACATTCAAGTGGGGACATAAGGAATAAGGCCTGTGGGTACATGATTGAGGAATACATAAACACAGGGTAACACAGGGGTGGGCAATTATGGCTCCTTCATGACTCGTGGACTTCAACTCCCAGAATTTCTGAGCTAGCATGGCTGGCTCAGGAATTCTAGGAGTCGAAATCCACGAGTCATGAAGGAGCCATAATTGCCCACCCCTGGGGTAACACCATAACCCTGGTGTCTGACTGCTTGATGTACATCAGTTTGCATGAATGTGCACTCTACAACAGAGTTAGCAAGCTTTCTGGCAGGTGATATTATCCCAAGAACAAGTGCTGCGTCAAAAGTGCTAAAAATAATGGTTTTTTAAAATGCTCAGAATCTTACATAATTTGAGCAAAAAAGACCAAGGTCTTATAAAATGTGATGATTTCTCAAGATTTGGGCTGCTTAAAATAAAAAGCATTTTGCATTTAATTTGGGGGCCAACCATAGATGCCACTGAGTACAGCACTTGTTTAAAACATTCCTGTCTGGAAATTTCCAAAATATGTGAAAATACATCTTGTACAACAGATAGATGAGAAAAAGTCAGATACTGTCCAATCCAACTCACTATCTCTGAACTTGTAAGGCAGACCTATGCACTAATATGTAAGACAAGTGCTCGAAACAGCGGCCTTACATTTAAGTCTTGCTTTCTCAAGATCATCTTCTACTTCAAATTGCCTCATTATACCAAATATTTCTAGGCATTTAATCACGGCATAATGATTCCTTGATTTGGATTAAGCTGATCTTAAGAGGCTAAAGACAAGGGGAAAAGTAACCAATGCAGCTTTGCGCTTTTTTTTTTTTGAGGGGGGGGGGAAAGAGGGAGTAGCTATGCACATTATATAATGGCCAGCTCTGCCCACAGAGTGCCTTTGGTGAGGACCATAGACTGTAGTTATAGGGCAGGGGTGTCAAACTCAATTTCATTGAGGGCCGCTTCAGGGTTATATTTGACCTCGGGGGGCCACAGTAGGTGTGATCAGCTCAATGTCACTCATGTCAGGGGCGCGTGTGGTAGCCTGAGTGCTCTGCCAGTGAAAACAGAGCTCAAGAGGGCCGCTCGCAGCCCTCCCGAGCTGCTTTTTCACTGGCAGAGACACCGTGGGCCGGTCCTTTGCTGTCTCCAGGACAGCCCCACAGGCCAGATCTAAGCACCCCGTGGGCCAGATGTGGTTCCCGGGCCTTGAGTTTGACACCCCCGTTATAGGGTCTTAAGGAAGGATCAGGTGTGGTGGAGTCTTTAAAAAGAAATCAAGAGGTCTCAATCTATAGGTGACATGGTCTCCAGTAAAGGAGGCACAGTAAACAATCTCAAATGACAATAATTATTCCCTTTTATTTTTGATCATTTTCTCAAACCTACTTTAAAAAAAAAATAACAAAAAATATAAAGATCCTGGTAAAACTGTGACTACCCTTTCATATAAAACAGTTGGCTCTGCACACCTCCAGAGACTCAGCTTGTTTTCGCATATTAAGACAGTTAAGAGAAGATAAAAATCAAGTATGGAATGCAGTTGGCTCTGCTAGAGAGAGAAGGTTAAATTAACATGAACATCTGGATCGGACAAATATTTGGAGATCAAACAAACACCCTACAAATGTTCTTTTTACATAAGGACACCAAGGATTTCAGCTGCTTTAATAGTACCCTGTTGTATATTTTTTTTTTAAATTTAAAAAAAAATATGCAGTTAGGCATCTACAAAAAGCTTGGAAAAACCAGCAGTGGATCGGCCCGGGCTACTCTGAAACTCTTTTGATACTAAATAGTTGGAAATGCCTTTCCCCTTCACCAAAGTAAAATGCAAAGAGTGCTGCCCATTTCCTGTGTTTGGCAGCTTTTTTTTGGTGCCAGGATTACAGCACAAAGATCGAAGCTTGTTACAGTACAAAGAAATATTACACAGGCCGTTTTGTGTAAAGGCACCAGCCATCAGCTGGCAAAGTTTTCTTCTTGAGGATTCCACTCTGGTTTTGCAAATGGGGGAAGACAATGTATCTGAAGGATTTCTCCCTTTGTAAATAACATTATCTTCCGTTGGCATCTGGACAGGTAAAGTGCTCTCCTCTTTGCTGCTGAACTCCGATTCTCATCAGCCCTAGCCAGCAGAGCCAATGGGGAGACACAAAAGAACCTAAAGTTTAAAAACATCTGGATGACCTCCAGATTGCCACCAATAAATGAGCACAATAGGAAGAAAAAGCAAGTATAGTAAGTAAATCCTCTCTTCAATGGCTCTCGAATGCAGTGGACAAAATGGGTTGGATCTGGATTTTTCTCTGAATTTCAGGCAGAATTCATCCCAAACAACGGATCAAGTCAGGTCAGGCAATGTTTTCTGCTGCTGCACATTCTTTTTTTTTTTTTAAAGAAATAGTTTATAAATAATTACCTGGTTGGTTAGTGGCTATCTTAAACTCTTTTACAAGAGTTGGTGACTATATTTTGTAAGAAAAGATATAAGTATTTGTACTTCCAGGTATAGCTTTTACCTATGGCATCATAGGTAAAGGCGACACCAAACACTTATAATTATTGAAGTTTGGGTACATTTTGGCCCAAACAGCTTCAATAGACACCCCTTTTCCCCTCCTGGGTCCCTATCCATTAAATCAAGGGTTTACTATACAAATGCTTTTTCTAGGCACAATCATTTTCTGCTTTCCAGAACCTTTTCTTCCATACACAAGCACTATGTTTTTATCATTTGATCTTGATAATTGCATAAAGAAGCCTTGGAAACAGGAGGCAAAAATCAAAAGAGAAAACATCTTTCACTGTTACACTCAACTAAGCCTTCCAAGCACACCGTTAGCTCTTTCCCAGTTGTGGGTTTCCATAGCATTATCTTCGGACGGGATTCAGATGACAATCTCTCAGCGATGAAGGTGTTGGTGGCTGTTTCTCAGCAAATCTGATCTTTGTGGATGTCAATCAAGAAATGAAATGCAAAAGGCATGAAATGCCAAGTTCCCCCTTGGAAAAAAGAAAAAGTCCGCTGAACAGAAAAGAGAAGAGGTTCAGCCAGCCAACCTGCGTAAGCGCCTCTGCGAAAGGAGCATGTTGGTTTCCTTCACTATCAAGGGCATGATGAAGACTACTGTTAAACTGGTCTGCAAAAAGAAAGACATGAATAGCTTGAAGGCAGAGGCACAATGTGTCAGTGTAGATATATTCACGAACTGGAATAGGCTTGGTAACAAGGTCAGCCAATGAATAGGCATAACAACAGATCAGCCAATGAGAGCTGATTGGTGACTGAAACAGGAAGAAGACTGGGTGTGGCTAAACTAATCTGTGCTGAGCTCTGAACTGAAACTGCAACTTAACTCCTCTCATCCGTTTGTTTTCTTGTACTTGCTACCATGTTGGGAAAACCTGTTTTTTGGTATTGTATACTTACTTCGTTATATTATATTTAAAGAAAAATTATTGAATCCTGCTAAATCATTTATTTGTGCGTGCTTCTGATTGTGATTGCTGCTGCAAACTCTGACACAATGTGGTTCAATGCAATTATGGCACTAGCTCTAGAGTGTATCAAACATTACAAACCACAGAAGCCATGGTGGCACAGTGGTTAGAGTGCAGTACTGCAGGCTACTTCTGCTGACTGCCGTCTGCCTGCAGTTTGGCAGTTCAAATCTCACCAGGCTCAAGGCTGACTCAGCTTTCCATCCTTCTGAGGTTGGTAAAATGAGGACCCAGATTGTTGGGGGCAATATGCTGACTCTGTAAATCACTTGGAGAGGGCTGTAAAGCACTACAAAGCGGTATGTAAGTCTAAGTACTATTGCTGTTGCAATTACAGAGGCAGATCCAGATTTGCCATCCATGTACACTTAGAAGGACTTTGTACCTCATCAGTCTGTTTGCCCAAATGGCCCAATATTGTTTATTTTGATGGAAGCAGCATCTATCTGATCCATTTTCAACTGGAAGAGGAGCCAAAATCAGTTCTGCTTTGATCATGCCTTACAGGTGATCTATAAGAAGAAGGGCCTATAAACCATCCTATGCTGTCCCCTATTTGGCAAGACAAAGCAGACCTGACTACAGAATACAGAATTGGAAGGGACCTTGGAGGTCTTCTAGTCCAACCACCTGTTCAGGCAGAATACCCTATACAATTTCGGACATGGTTGTCCAATTTCTCTTTTAAAATTTCCAGTGTTGGAGCATTCACAACTTCTGGAGGCAAGTCGTTTCACTGTTTAATTGTTATAACTATCAGGAAATTTGTTCTTAGTTCTAGGTTGCTTCTCTCCTTGTTTCTATCCATTGCTTCTTGTCCTGCCTTCAGGTGCTTTGGAAACTAGGTTGACTCCCTTTTCTCTGTGGCAGCCCCTGAGATATTGAAACACTGCTATCATGTCAACCTTAGTCCTTCTTTTCATTAAACTAGATACACCCAATTCCAGCAACCGTTCTTTGTTTTAATCTCCAGTCCCCTAATCATCTTTGTTGCTCTTCCCTGCACTCTTTCAAGAATCTCAGCATCCCTTTTACATTGTTGTAACCAAAATTGGATGCAGTATTCCAAGTGTGGTCTTGCCAAGGCATTATAACGTGATCTTGATTTTACCCGTGTTTATGCAGCCTAGAACTGTGTTGGCTTTTTTGGCAGCTGCAGCACACTGCTGGCTCATATTTAAATGATTGTCTACTAGGACTGCAAGATCTCTCTAGTTTCTGCAAGTTGCCCCTGATGATGGAAGGCATGCACTTGTCAAGGTTCTCCTATTAAAATCCACATATGTGTCTGCTGAATGACAGGGCAAGTGAGAACTGCCTCTGACTCCAGTCTGGATTCAGTTCCTCATCCTTACTTTAACTGATGGCCTTTCCCCAGAAAGGAACAGCCATACATCTTTCTGCTAAGTGAACCTCTATGACAGTCTCCCTTCACATTTAGCCTAGCTTTTCCAATCCACATATGTTCAAAGAATGCCCCAGCCAGCTCATGACTATTGCAGAGAATTCTAATAGTTGAAATCCATGCTCAGAGGGCATCCATACTAAGAAAGGATGTTTTAGATCTTAACATACCTCATTGTACAGTCCCATATGCATTTACTCAGAGTTCTAACTAACCTACTTACTCTAAATGCGCCCAGGACTGCAGCTTTCCTATGAGGTACATTCTTCAAATACAGACTGTTGAGATGGCAGGCCAATTACAGACTGAAAATTACACCCATTATCAATGATTCAGATCGGACCCTAAAATCTCAATTTCACGTGAGAGCTGTTTCATATTGAATGTCATGCAACCTATGAAGAAATTATATTCAATGTGTTACAGTTGTCAATCAGATGATTCATACAAATGCCATCTCCTGTGAAATTGAAGAAATGCAATCCTTCCAGGATAAAAGGGCAAGAAAGTTAAAATAAATTGAAAGTATATCGAAAACTTCTAAAACATTTGACTACCCCTTCCTCCTCTTTGGAAGAACTTTAGCTAAGAATATAAACTATGTGTTTCAATCTCCTTATTCAAAATGTTTAAATATTCACCTACAACTATTTCCGTGGAGAGATGCCATCAGAATAGGGACCAAGGGGCTGGATCCCAGCCAGCTATTAGCAATTCAACAGTGAAAAGATTGAGCCATCAATCAAGACATCCTTTATTTGACTCTTACTTCTGCCTTTATCTCATTGGGGCCACAATCTTTTTTTTTTTAACTGAGAAGAAACTCCCATTGATTTAAACTGGATAATGTTTGCACTCTAGCACTGCAGTTCAAAGTAATGTTTTAATCTGCTTGCTTAACAATTTCGTATCTGGGTTTTTTCTGCTTGGTGGGGAAGGGTATAATCTAAAATGTTTTATAAAAATTGTTTTCTTACCATCAGAATGAAGAAATAGAAAACTTGCATCCACCCCAACTTCTCCTGGATCAAAGATACCAAATACTAGAAGGAAAGGAAACACAATGAATCTAACATCCTTAAAGGAATGCATGTGAGTTTTATTTTTCTTTGTTTATGCCTACAAATCTCTCTCTCTATATATATATATGTCTATGCATAAGCATGTATACCGTATATGCATAAACACAGAAACGCACACACAGAAGCTCATTATATACACATTTCCCTTGCCCTCCCCTTTGTCTCTCTAAGTATTTTTTCAATATTAAGCAAAGCTTCACACCCAGTGCTTTTCAGAGGTGGACTAACGCAAACTCTGCTCCATCATATCTGAAGCACAGAAGGGGGAAGAAAACTGGCGCGCAAATCTAAATCTTTATGAGAATATCAAACAGCATGCTTGAAAATGCTGTCTTATAATCACCGAAGCAGGGGAAAGAGTCTCCTTCTCCTTCCCCCTTTACAAATCTAAGCATCAGAAATGATATAACCGCAGCGCTACACAGGCTTCCCCGGGGGGGGGGGGGAGGAGACGTTACTAAAGAAATCCACCTTTCTTTTCCTCACGTCTGAACCTCTCAGGGAGAGAAGCAGGACAGAGACTGATAAGCAAGCCCTAAGAAAGAAAATTGTCCTTAAGATACCCCAGCCAGAAGCTGATCAGATTTCTAAACGAAAAACAGTTGGACTTTAACTGCAGCACTGCAAAGCTGCTTCGATTTTAAATTCTGATGGATAAATGTTCTGCCAGTGAGGTCTGCATATTTCATAAGGTTTATTATTCTATTACATTATGTTTTCATTGGGGTTTTATTGTGGCAAACCCCCGCGGGACAGCTTCTGCCCTTCAAAGGTGGCCTAGCAAAACAACCAATAAACTGTTCGGTCTAAATCCAACACTGCCTTCTTTGACTTCCCCAAGATCAGAGCGGTGATCTCATACTGGAAATCTTTTTCCGAATGCCGCCTCCGCTAAATGAGACCGACATCGCCACTCTGGAAAAGCACTGTTCTCTTCCTGTAGTATCTCCACATTCCTCCACATTTCTTTTTTTTAATTATAAAAAAAAGAGAGGCATATAAAATAGCACAAATTAAATCACAGTGGCGGGGGGGGGGAACCCACGACTTTACGTAACTACTGACGGGAATCAGGCAGACTTTAAATTATATAAATAGTTTGGTGCTAACTCTGACTGGCTGAAAGATAGAAGCTGGGAATCCAAGAGTTAAAAATGACAAACTTAATAGGGCTTGAAAGCTAAACAGGCTAGACAGCTGAACAGTAGACAAACTAGCTCAAAACATAGTCACGTTTTGCATGGAAATTACATTTTCACTTGGGATATTTTATGCATCAATAAATAATGTTTCTGCTTTTTATCCCCTTCCATAAATCACTTCAAATGGTTCTGGAGAGATTTGGTCCAAAGTGCACTCGTTTCAACCGCTGGTATAAACCATCTATGTTTCATATGTTGTATTCTTCTTTTTTCTGACAAGTTCAACGTATTTCTGATGCTGACTTCCCACTAGGGGAGACAGCCCAGTTTGTGGAATCTCAGCTGGTTGCTATGGTGATGTACTGTCACAGATAACAGCAATCTTAGGTAGAGAAGGAAGTAGAGGATACAATTTGTCAGACACAAAGCCCTCATGAATAAAGGAAGTTCGAAAAATTGGAGAATGGCAATGGCTAGGAATAATGAATTCTACAGAAGGTATGCCATTGTTATCTTCACACAATGGCGGGTCTCATAGCTTTGAAAAGCACTGTGTTGCTTCCTGAGGTCATGAGGCAAAGGATTAGTAATTTCTTAGAGCAAAACCACTCCAGAGTCAGAAGAAAGCAGAAAGGAATTCCACACTGCTTATGCGCCCTCAAATCAGGATGGCTCGTGCATTATTGCAACATTCCCCCAAAGCCAAGTTCTTAAAAAAGATACCCTTTCCAATCCTAGCACTTTTCTATAGTAGACAACACCTTTGCCAAATCATTAACCACATTCCTACATTGCACTCACATCTCTCCCAAGTTAGCCCTGTATTTTCCTTTTGTGAACACATCTGCGACCCACAGTATCTGAAAACTCTACAACAGAAGCGATGCTGCCTGGGCAAGAGAAACAAACATAATGAACATCTGTAGAGATTCTCAGTCATCCAGGTCACCCAACCACGACCTGGATGACTGAGAATCTCTACAGACTTTTAGCTATACAATTTGGGATGAACACCCTTTGAATGGTGTGGGAGTAGGGATGGATTTCTAGAGGGGGCGGGAATTGCAGACTACAGGAACCAGAGCACTATTCAGGTCACCCCAGGACACAGATAAAACCTCCAAGGGCTTCAATGATCCTCTAAAAGGATGCAAATGACCAGCTGTCTGCAAGGAATATAAATCCGTCCATTCCCCACCATCCAGTCAGAGCTGAAGAAGCTTCTTGGATGAGAAACAAAATGTCTTCAAAAGAAAAAACAAACAAAGAAGAAAGTCCAGTTGCCTCCAGAAAAAGCACCTTTGGGACAAGCATAATGAACTTCGCTTAGTCTCCAGAAGAGACTCACTTGTAAACATTAATGCATATTTGTTGTTTACACGTAAAAGGAGCCAATGGGAGAAGGACAACCATTCCTATGAGCCATTTTGCAGGTGAGCAATGCAGTGGGCTCGTAAAGCAGGTAAATAGTTCCTATGGTCAACCCATGCAGGGTCTCTGAAGGTGCACAGTTAAAAAAAAACCACACACACACACAAAGCTGATGGGACAAAGCATTTTCATAAGAATGGTCAGGCCCCAATCAAGATGTCAGCTAGATATAGCAAATATTATAAGGCATCAAATAAAAATAAATAAGAATAGCTTTTATTCTTGTACTACTGGATACCCATGCTTCGCAATGTGATTCCACAATGGATGTCCCTCTCATTCCCATCGTCACCAACAAAGTATATCTGGAGAAATGATGGCCCCGCCATGATACTGCCTATCCTGTGTTAGACCTGCCCCTGCACTTGGAATGTTGGCATAAAATTTCCCTCCTTCACCTCTCTGGCTCTGAAAGACGTCATTTGGAAGCATCCCTTGTACTTCCGGGCAGTAGAAAGAAAGTGCTCTACCATTGGATGCTGGTGGGTGAGAAGGCTGTGTAAGGGTTCAGGGGACGGGTCAAGGGGAGGGAGCTACACTTTACTGCCACTGCAGTACATCCCGGGTGTCTCATCCTACCATTTCAGGGCATGGCACGAGGCACAGGGTAACTGAGATCTGAGATCAACTATCTTTTTCATGGAATAATCAATCTGAGATTCATATTTAAAAGCAGACAATATACTTATTAGTCCAAAGCTCTGCTCTGATTTGTGATATATTTTTATTGTATTTAGCTGTAGCTACCTGATTAACATAGGGGTTATTAGAAGCATACTTTACAGCCTCTCTATTGACTTGGGGATGAGTTTGATGATACTTTTTTGCAGTTTCCCTTACTTGTGTTTTCCTAATCACATCTATAAATCTTTTCCTGAATTTTTCCCTCTTTTCCCTTTAACTTGTGTCAGAGTAGAAGGAACAGATTCATCTGAACTGAGGTCAGTGTAAGAAGTGATTTGTGACTAGGACACTATGCAGGAGAAATTCAGTTCACAATCTGTTGGCTCAGTAGTGGTCAGTGATTGAAACTCATAAGGGAATATATCCCGCTGCCTTGAGTTTGGAAGCCGTTTCATAGGTGGAAGGTGTAGACATTTTGGTGAGGTAGCAATATTTAGTACTGTAAGGAACCCCAGACCGCTCCTGAGTGAAGGAGTGGAACGTCTGCTAGTTTGAACGGAGGTAATGAAATGTGAGATAACTGATAGTTGGAACAGAATTCTTTTCAGGTGGGGAGGGGGAGTAGAATGTCTAACTCCCACTCTAACATCAGAGTGTGTTAATTACACTGTATAAGAAATACTAAAGATCTGATGGTCATTTTGAAAAATCCTTTCTTAGCAAGCACCTAGAAGCCAAGAGGAACATACGTGATAAATTTCAAGTTTGTAGGCTTTACAGTTCTGGAGATTTTGTGATGAGTGAGTGGTATTTGGCTTATATATATATATAGATTTATGCTTTTATTCATGCATTTACATTTTTATTCATTTCCTGCTATTTACAGCCTTCCCCATTCTCAAGGCTTGCTTGGCCATTGTAGGAAATAATATCCAAAGTCAGGCTGGCAACCTGGACAAGTCTACTATATTGGGATATAATTCTACAGACTCTGATCTTCTTCACAAAGCACTAAATCACAGTGGGACTTGCTTGTCCTTGGTTTCATGTCATGCATGAACTCATGCATTACAGCTTTATGTTTTGCATGAAGCAGGCTGCTTATTCAACAGACCGTAAGTTTTTGGGTTTTTTTTAAAGTAGCTTCATGTCCTCTCTATATAATATAAATATGACTTGTGAATTGTGTCACCTTACATTTGCTAAGATGCTATTAAAAGAAACCAGCAGGAGCTGGAACTGACCGAAGACATTACTGCTGAAAAATTGATACCTTTAATTTTGAGAGAGGCTGGTTGATTTTAATTCTATTTATAATATTTCAATATGGCATTGTTCCCTGCACCGTTACATCTTTTTCTCCTTTCTCCATAAAGGATTAGTCTTCCTTATGTCCTACCTTACCAAAATAGCTACGAATTGTTGTTTTGTTCTCTGTATCCTGGTTTTTTTAAGTTCTGCTTTTGCTATTTCTGCTAGATTTATTTATGTATTTATATCCTGTCTTTACTAATTTTTTTATAAATAACCTAAGGTGCCAAACATACCTAACACTCCTTCTTCCTTCTACTTTCCCCACAACAACAACCCTATGAGGTCAGTAGGGCTGAAAGAAAGAGACAGATCAAATATCACCCAGCTGGCTTTCATGCCTAAAACGAGACTAGAACTCACTGTTTCTTGGTTTCTAATATTATAAGCACTACAGAAACCAGTGAGTATCATCCACTGGGGTCTTCCTTCCCCCTGCACAAACAGGGAAGATGCTCTTTTCTAGGTGACACAGAGATGAATAAGGAAAGCCACAAGCATAGAAATATAGTAGAAAGTGAAATTATTTATATCTCCATCTTCCTGGAAAAGCAACATTGCTAGATATGCAAAGTTGGCTCTCCTTGTGCATTACACCCATCCACACCCATCTTAATAGGCTGGAAAGGTGAAAGGGAAAGAAAAGAGATCGAGTTTTGTCTAGTGGTTAAGGTACAAGACTAGAAACCAGGAAACTGTGACTTCTAGTCCTGCCTTAACATAAAAACTGAGCCACTCATGACTTTGAGCCAGTCATCATTCTCTCTCTCTCTCTTTCCCTCTCTCTCTCAGCTCACCTCACTTCTGACAGTTGTGGGGAAAATAGGAGGAAGAAATAGTACTGGCTATTTACAAATACTGGAGTTATTTATAAAAGTAATAAAGGCAGAATAAAAAAATATTTTAAAAAATACAATTTGCCATAGGGAAGAGCTACTGAACAACAGGCTTCCAAACAGATAAGTTAGAAACACCACAAAAGACGCCATTTGTATGACGAAGTCAGCAGGAGGCTCAGGATTGGAATTTGACTGCAGCAGTTTGAAAGTCCTTTGGATATGCTGAAAGCCATATTTTTCCCAAACTAAAAGTCCTCAACAAGTTATGTTTTCTCTAAGGAGAACTAACCTTTTTTTTCTTATCCTTTTCGAGACATAATGAATATTACGATTAATACATCATTTAGTGAAAGGTTGTTGAATGGAAAAGCCTGTCAGATCTTAAATTTTCAATAAAGTAAACCTTCGCTTCGGTACAAGTCATTCTTCACCAGTTGCTTAGTGACTGAAGTTACAACAGATTCCAATATGCACCAAAAAAAGGCACTCACAACCCAATCCCAAAGTTTGGACTACTGCATCTTGAACACTGACCAACTGCCCAAATTGATGGCCATTTGCAGCATCCCATGGTCACGTGACCACAATTTGTTTTAGCAAAATTGGCATTTACTTACTTTAAATGGCCAGAAATGGCCTATAGCAAACATTGAGTTTATTTAACAATTACCACATATGCTTAACAATGGCAGATTCACTTAATGACCGTACTGATTTGCTTAACGAATGCTGCAAAAACAGACCGTAAAAATTGAGCCTATCACATGATGATTGCTTTATGGCCATCGACACTTCCAACCAGAATGAGCAGACTTCATCGTGGTTATAAGTCAAGAACCTGCCATATGAGTTCTTTCTTTGCCGTAACGATCCTGATTGCTTTTCAGATCTGTCTCACCTGACCCACAGCAGCCCCGATACTGCCGGTGCCGTCCACGATCCCTGTCACAGTTGCAAGAGCCTCGCTATTTCCTTTGATCGCATCCTGATGTCCCAGGTCTGCAGAAATGGCAGAGCTGATCATGTTGGAAGGGCCTCCGATAAAAAACCCTATGAAACATCAAAAGGAAAATGCAGCTGAGAATGAATTTGTGTTTCCAACACAAAGCAAGGTTGCCTTAATCTGAACCTGCAACATTGTCCCTTAACCAAAGAAAACTATCAAAAAGTCAGAGCAGCCATGCATCCAAACATCAGTGGGAACATTGACATGTGCTGATTTAGTTTAGAGTCATTGTTAGTTTACAATCACACAATCATTCCCCATTGGCTAGGGAACTCTCGGAGTTGAAATCTACACATCTTCAAGCTGCTAAGGTGGAGAAACACTGGTTTAGAGCAGGCGTGGGCAACTATGGCTCCTTCGTGACTCGTGGACTTCAACTCCCAGAATTCCTGAGCCAGCATGGCTGGCTCAGGAATTCTGGGAG
>JAEANM010001088.1:0-29850 GCA_017656035.1 Myanophis thanlyinensis
ACATACATATATACATATATATATGATGTATATGTATATGGCTGATACAACTGTACTCTATTTCCTTAGTGCTAAATAAAAGGATATTTAATGGCAACATTAATTTTATCACTTTATAAAGTATTCTTGTACCTACACATTTAGAAGTCATTCATGCTAAATTCAGTAGGAATAGCTTCTCAAGAAAGATGCATAGGATTATATTCTGAGTTCCAGATTTATGACCATACTAGAAATCATTGTTCACCTTTCATTTTGAATTCTGAATGGCACTTTTTAAAGTATTTTTAAAACAATTAAAACAATTTTAAAATGAATTGTTATTGCTTGACTTAATCCTGACCATAATTTTAAAAAAGAATCCATGCACTACATTAGCTCACCTCTCTGACCTTCAGAGAAAATAAGAGACTCAAAACTTGCACAGGGTTTTTATCTGATCTGACCTAATAAAATCGTTGTCCTAATAGGGATGAAAACAGCAGCTGGTTTTTGGGATAAAAAGACAGACCTCAACCTTGCTGGGAAAAAAATGTTCTTGAGGTACCAACTCAACGTTTATAGACTGGATATCATACCAATCCTGATTCAGATCTTCATACTATAAAATATAGCAGATGACTGATCGGTCACTTTCTTTTCACACAATGTAGCTCTTGGATTTATTGTAAGGATTAGAGATCTAAAACAATGTTCTATGCCACTCCTAGAAAAAGAGCATTCCCACCTATGGTAAATAATAACAGCAGAGTAAAAGAGAAATTTACTTTGATCTGTTCAATAATCTATTCCTATTATATATTCCTTTACATGTTCCAGGAGCAAGCCCTGTCATGGATAACTGAAAACTTCATGAATCCTACCTACAAGTTATGCTCTATTCTCAGATACACATAACCTTTGCACACTTTCTCATCGCAGACTGCAAAACACAACTCAAGTGGACCTATCAAAAGGCAGGGATGTGTTAAAATCCACTTACCACTTCTAAGTCTGTGGTGAGTGGAGAGTTGAAGGGCACTCTCTGGACAATTCCAGCGTTCCCAGATAAACTGATGCTTACATTCCTCAATTCCACTTTGGGCACCAGCAGACACGCTCGTAGAGTACCTCAAATATGCCTTTCATAGACAAAACAAATACATTATTTTTCAATGTTTCTCGACCCTCCCAAACACCCTTAAACAGCCATTTATATCCAGTTTCTCTGTTTTCCGCACCGAGGGTCACACTATTAATAAAGGTTAACTTACCATAGGTAAATAATATGTTATTGACTAAAGTAAGCTGTCATCAGTTATGTAAGTTTAAAATACATTTTAGAGAGGGTGTAAAAAAGTACCTTGGGCCCTGTCATCAGAAAGTTATTCACTGACCTGTAAAAAGAGGGGGGGGGGGGAAAGTTACACAAAAATTTTCTGAACAGAATCCTTCCAAACCCAGAACCCTGAGTGGCAGTGAGCCTTGAATGCCTACCAGGCTGATGATGTGTTGAAAACAGCAGTAGCACTGTATAGCACGAGACTGGCGAGGGTGATGGAGGTCCCTCTTCTCATGGTAAATCTCTATTCCCCTAGCTGACCTACTGAATTGTCTTCCCCTTACACCCTTCTCAAAGGATTTGCTAGATAACAGAAAGAGCTAGACTCTGCTCCTCCTTTTATTATACTAAAAAAAAAAAAAACCCACAGAAAGCTCCAGCCCAATAGAATTAAGGTGGAAAAAAAACGCCAAGGCTCTTTTAATTACTTAAAAGCCTAATTGTGGAATAAAAAGCTCTCATAGGCCCACCAGCCTCCCTTCATCAGATGCTAGGAGAAGGAAAGTCCCTGCAGTCTCTGTCTTTCTTATTTATAAGGTGGATGCCTAAACGGCCAACTGCCCCCCTCCCACCCACCCCCTTTCATTTCCCAATGACAAGATAGTAGAAGGAGCCTCCTGATGATGCTGCACTTCAAAAGGCAAAGGGAGAAGGGAGGGGGTGTCTTCGCTATCCATTCTCAGAACTTGCCTAACAATAGAGAACTTTTTAATGCTCTTAAAGCAGCTCCTTGACTTGAAGAGAGGTGTCCTTTCTTCCTCCTTTGAAAAACAAACAAATAACACCTTTCCTTCTTCTGGTCTTCTGCCCCAGAGATCAGGGGGATCATTTGGGGGAAAGGCTAATTATCTTTGATGATTAAATTGCTCCTTCCAATGAAAACCTGCTAGTTGAACAAACTTTGAGTGGGGTTTCTTGGAGGACAGAGCTAAGATTTCATACATCGGAAGGTGAGGGCAGCCTCATTTGTGAACTTCAATAGCTTTCCTCAGTTGGTGTCTGTCGGGGCTGTTGGGCTTTAGTTCCTAATGAGCATGGCCATGTTGCTTGAAACTACAGAAGATAACATTTAGTATACCTGCCAGACACTGCACTAGGGATGGCCATCTTGGAATATTTTAAAGTAGTTAAAAGTATAAAGCACTAGTATTATCATTCTCGTTTTATTTTCATCATGCAACAGATTAAAAAAACATAATTCTAGCCAGGAAAAGTGGGTAATTGTCATCACTATATAAAAGTTGTTCCATCCTTAACTTGAACTATTGTATTCTATTCTGAAGTGTAATTATCAAAATCCTCTCTTCTACTCTTACAAATGTACTTAAACATAAATAACCCTAAATCCACAAAATTTTACATTTATTCCCAAGAAGGTGCAGCATTAGTATTCTGCAAGGCCTATTCACATGAAAATTAGGGATAATTTACTTTTCTGGGGGAGCATTTTGCAAAATAAGGCTCCCTTATTTTGACTAGGCATTTCAATGTTTGATTTGTCAGCTTGCTATTGATTTATCCTAATATGATGACAACAGATTTCACACACACCCTTTCCACCTCATAATGTCCCCTTTTCCAATACATTTTTTGACTGATAATAGCCAATATTTCTTGTTCTTACATATCTAATTCCTGATTCTCCAAAAAAAATGTATTTTTGAAAGGGGCTCTTCAAATATCTTAAAATTGGAGTAGGTAGTTTCATGTAGACAAACATTCCAGGACTGTTTTGTATAGTTTTACAGTAACAGATCATGACCAGCATTTTAACTGTACCTAGAAACATGCCTACTAGCCTAACAATATTAAAGAAAATAAAGTGTTCACTAATTTAATGAACCATGGCCATAGCCAGGTAGGGTCTAGACTTCATTAAGTTTCCAAAGACATTTTAAATGAAGCCTCTTGAAGATAACACTGGACTGATCCAAAGGAGCATCATCAAGCTATGTCTTATAAAGATCCGGTATTTCCAAGATTTTATGCATTGAATACATGAGGAAATGCACTGGTGACTACCAGCAAAGCCTGAATATTTTTACTTTAAGACCTAAATCTAGGATAGCTGAAAATATGTGTCTTCATGGAAAATGCAACCCAATTTATTATATGTTATTAGTTCATTCATTAGATAAACTGAATCCCATATTCCATTTTCAAATTTAGAAGGAAAATTTACTGGTATATCTTATCTGAACAGAGCATTTGATATGATTTTGTTTGATGTTATTCAATCAATTATCAACATTAAATATCTGATTTAGAATCTATTTCTTGATTAGATGGCAAAGAGAAAAGAAACCAGGAGCTATCCACATACTGATGAAGCCAAATTCCAAACCATCTTCTCCCGACAATGCCATGTGCATGTGAAATAGAATGGGATATAAAATTTAATCCTGGAGTCCATAAACCACTGAACAGACTCAGAAGGGACATTTCGGAATCACTGTCTGAAATCTGTGGTGACACTGGATCCGTGCTTCAAATTGCCATTCTAGCCATGTACTCCAGAATGGTCTCGTTGTCAAGCATATTAAAAGCAGTAAGGGAATCTATCCAAATCACCAGCTACTGACTATTCCTGTTTCGCTCTTAGAATAGAGAAGAGTATCAATATGACAAAGCAAATTCCAACTCATTCATGTACTAAAGAAAAACTGAAATGACTCTAGACAAGCCACCTCCTGCAGAAACCTCTAGGGTAGATACACCTTTACAAAAGAAATATTGTGAAATTTGTGGGGAAAGGTATGGTTTGTTGGGATTTGGAAAGCAGTTCCTTATCACCAAAATTCTCTTGCTTCCTGTTTTGTTTTGTTTTGTGTGTGTTTTTTAATGGAAATGGAGTTTTAATTTAAAAGATATATACTGATCTTACTCACTCGGTCACTTTTATAAACCCTGAAGGTTACCTATGATATTGCTTATCTGTTAAAGATCTTTTCCCACAAGGAGGCAATACAGGTGAAGAATGCATAAAATGCCTGGGCAAGGAAAGGCCATCATTCCTTGCCCTGGAGCTGCACCATCAAATCACACAATGTAGCTGAGAATCATTTCCTAAAGATCACCGCTTGTGTAAGATATTTAGAATTCCAGCTCCAAGACTAATAGTTTAAACTTCCTGACACAATTTGTTGCATAAAACTCCAATGACAGAAAATGTGGCATGAATCTGGCACAGCATAATCATCTATAAACATGTTGTGAAAAGGGATTATTATAAAATAGTACACTAGGGCAATCCTTAGACAACACCATTTCTTACATGAGAGAGTTGGGTATCTCATAAGTTGGGCGTATTTGTTTGCCAGAAACCCGGAGTAGCACAAAAATTAACTGGAAATGCAGAACTAGTGGTCCACGGCTACATACTTGTTTACTCAAAATCATTGGGTACAATCTTCAAGACTTCCAAAAACTACTATGAAATTATATATGTTTAATATGATAGAAAGAAAAATGATTAATTCGTGGAGAGTACAGTATTCATATATCTGGTTCAATTTAAGCATGAATGAAACAAAATTTAGTTTTGTTCTCATTACTAGAAGTACAACCTCTGGTTTGCTGTTCATTGGCCACAGATATAGCCCTGGACAGGAAAAAGTTGTATCTAATTTAGCAGACCGTTTTCATATCATAGCAAAAGACCAAGTCACAGAAGCCCAAGGCTCCTTCCTTTCTTTCTGGAAGGCAATTCTTTCTTGACTCCAAGTTTATTAGCAATAGAAGAAACTTATCATCATCCAAGATCATGTGAAAGGGAAACCTGGAGCCAGCCTGATAAAGCTGCAAACAAACATTTGCAATCAGAGGATTAAAATGGCAGGTTAGTGAGAATGTAATGAATACCAAATTCCTTATAATGAGCACAGAAGTTTTTCCAAAGCGAATTCCAGTATTCCTGCTGGGAGGAAAAAAACTTGCCTTGAGACACTCTAATCATTAACATTCTGGAAAGCCATTTCAGAAAGGAAAGGATTTTGGTAGACAACAAATGATTCAATTCTACTTTATAAGAAAGTGTTTGTTGGAAAGAAAACTGCTAATCTGATTTTTTTTTCCCATGCAAATGATTATGCTTTACAGTAGGACTCTAATCCCAGATACACCTGAAGAGTTTGCTAAACTAGGGAAGATTAGTACAATATGGGTTGTCTGATATTATAAACACTTATATTAAAATATTCTGTGAAATATTTTTATTCAGTCAACTTCCTACCAAAATTTAATTAGACAGGATCAGGTATCACACTATCTATTTAACATACAGTAGTTGACTGAACAAATGACAGCTGGCTAGATTCACAAAGCATGTTAAATTTGGCTTATAAACCACACAGGAAGGCAATCCATCCCATTCCCATCCCATCATAAGCTGGCACTTTCCATGCATTCACTACACCACAGAAAAATACCAAATTCTGAGACAGACTCTATTCTTTGAATAATAGCTGCAGCTACTATCTGTGGATATTTCCCACAGCAATTACCTAGGACAAGAGCAGGTCCTGAGAGAAGTAATTTGTTTCCAGATAGATATATTTATTTACCTATTTAAACCATGTCATCAACTGTAATTAGCCACGTTATACTCTTTTGTTACCAACTACAGCTTTTTCTGTTTCCTTAGTTAGCTTACTCTTTCTTATTAAAAAACACTAGAAGGACCTCTTCAGAGCAGCTATTTTATAATGTTTCTGTTTTGGCATTAGGGTGGTATGGCAATAACCACATATGTGTGTACATACATGTGGTTTCATAGTTGGGGAGCCACCTCTTTTTTTTTTATGAAGCCTCTTTAACAAAGGGGTCAATCTGACTACATTTCCAACATTTAGTGGACATGTTCTTAAACATCTTTGCCAGTCTTGCTGGTGGAAAGTGCCATCTATAAAACGTTTTGTATAAATTTTCCTTATATGCAGTTGACATTGTTAGTTTATAGTTCCTATCCCACAATTTCTGCCATTTATCTAACTCTATAGTATAACCAAATTTTTAGCCCATACTATCATTGTTTCCTTTACTTGCTCTTCTTCCATTTTAGTACTCAAAAGATAGCTATAGGTTTTTTAAATTAGTTTTTCACCTGTCTGTTAGTATCTGACCTAGTTCTGTTAGTTCTTTATAAAAACATACATTTTAGCATCTTTCTCATATCTTGATTCGTGTATGGACATGCCCAAAGGTTAAAAAAATATTGGACAAAAATATATACATGGTTAGAAAAAATGGTAAAGCAACATATAGATTTAAAACCAGACATATTTCTTTTGGATATTTTACCAGAAAAATATAATAAAGGAAATACATATTTAATTTTACATGTGTTAACAGTGGGTAGAATTGTGTTTGCACACAGTGGAAAGATGAAGACATCTGCAGATAAAAATATAATTTAAAAAATATTAGAATGTGCAGAAAGGGATAGGTTAACACTTAAAATTAAGAAGGAAGAACTGAATACTTTTTAACATGGGATTTGTTTTATCAATGGCTAACTAATAGAAACAGAAGTTAGAAATTTAAAAGCATAAGAGAATGATTAATTATATCAGGAAAGTTCACTAAAATAGATAAGCAAATACTATTATTTTCATGTGATCATTATTAATGTTATGAATATTACTATTATAATTATCATTACTATTTTTAAAAATTAACTGTATCCAAACAACACACTGTTTATGTAAACAATGAAATTTTCTATGACTAATAAAAATAATACTTAAAAAACCCCAAAGGGGTCAAAATAAGAATAAAGATCTTCCTGTTAATTAGTTACTGATCTCATTGTCACCTATCAACATTTATTATACAAAACATTCTCAGGGCATAAGATGGAGATGCCTTGAGAAGACTATGTAGAAATCTCAATAGACTTGGCATTTAATCAGAAATGGTTATATTGACTGCATAGCTATTTGACTGTAATCAGTGAAATTCTCCAGATTCTTCTGGTGATTCAGGGCTTGAAGTTCTGGCTCTTCACGGCCCTGAGGGGATGAAGTGATTAACAGCATGGATGGCTTGTTCACTGGAACTGGTGCTGCTTCTCTGCCTTTGACATAAGAGAAGGAAGTGTGTGACCAATGATGCTTTCCTAGCACAGAGGAAATCCACTGTTCAGGAAAGATGTTTGACTTTGAATCTGCATCTATACCAGGAAGTATATGCTCCTGTACTGGTTTTAGTGAGATTAACATCTGAGTAAGTCTGCAGGCTAGCATTAGGCGCCTGCAGTCCTAACAATATTTACTAGGGAGCTAGCACTATTTTCTTCAACTACTGAGATGTGTGATATATTCACATGGGATCATGGTCAAAGATGCTGTAAACCTTTGAAAGATTTGAAGTTGAGGAAGGCTAATTAGAACTTCTGAACTAAATTTGGGAATTTGGGGCAAGAAGAGAGTCAGGTTGTAAGATGTACTATTTTCATTGCAATGGTTAACATGGGCTATTGTATCTGTATGAACTTAGCAGAAATAACCTTCCACAGCAGTTTTGGACAAGGATTAGAATAATTATTGTTGCTAAGGTGACATTTGGAAAAGGCCACAAATAAAATGACAGGGGGAATCAATATAAAGACTAAGTGCCTCTAAAATGCTTTTTGGTTCAGGACACGTTGGCTTCTTTTACCTCATGACACAGGAGTCTGATCTGCAGTCTGATCTGTGCCAAGGACTGGTAAGTACTTTGTTGTTAGGAGTCTTTAGGTCTGTGCTCAAAAGATTTCTGCATGTCCAAGCAAATGAAGGAATTCTACTCAGAGTTTCTGAATAATACCTGCTACAAAAATGGAGGGCATAGATTAAATGTTATATCTTCAAGCTATTATTCCATTTTCAGACAACTGGAAGTGTCTAGTCTTTCATGTGCTAAAAAGTATTCATTCTTACTTTTAAACTTCTTGATTTTCTTAGTGAATATCTCTTCTTCCATCAGATCTCCCAGCACTTTAGATTTGCTGATGAGTTTTGTCAAGGAAACTAAATTATCAAGGGTGGGCCTTTGGGGCTGAAGTCTCTATACTTGAAACTCTCTTCCAGTGAAGGTTTGTGTAGCTGCCTCCTGCTCACTGATATGTCTTACTGAAATAAAAAGTCCTATTCACTTCAGGTACAAAAGTGATTAGAGGATTGGAAGCTAAACATATGAAGAACAGTTGCAAGAATGGGGTATGTCTTGTTTAATGAAAAGAAAAACTAGAGGTGACATGATAGCAGTTTTCCAATATCTAAGGACCTGCCATAAAAAAAAAGGTCAACCTAATCTCCAAAGCACCTGAATGCAAAATAAGAAGCAATGGATGGAAACTAATCAAGGAGAGAAGCAACCTAAAACTAAGGAGAAATTTCCTGACATTTAGAAGAATTAATCAGTGGAACAACTTGCCTCCAGTCCAGAAGTTTTGAGTGCTCCAAAACTTCAGGTATTTAAGAACAGTACAACAATTTGTATGAAACGGTATAGGGTCTCTTGATTGAGCAGGGGTTGGACTAGAAGACCTCCAAGGTCCCTTCCAACTCTGATATTCTGTTATCTTTCCAGAGAAAATTAGACCATGCTTTTGCTATTTTTGTCTGGTTTTTGTCTCTTTTGAATTCTATGCTTTGTTCATAATTTTAAAAAATCTTGATTTTTTTTTATTAACAATGATAGATATTTTAAAGATAATTTTAAAGATAATTATTCAGGGGTTATATAAACAGAAGATAGTTAATAATTACCTTAATTTTCCCTTCCTCTCTCCACCATAGCTCGGTTAATATACAATTCCTCTTAATAATTTTCCTTCCTCCACTATAGCTAAGTAATATTTGGGGGGTGGGGGTGGGAAATGCCGTGTTTAGAGAAAGAGAAAACATTGTGTGAATTATACTTTGTTCAAAGACTGAATGCAATGGTAGTGGGGGACGGCCATGTATCTAGGTTTGATTTTATGACTCATGTCATTCTGACTTAAAGCCAGTCTCCATGACTGACTCTGCAACAATTTGGCTCTGCCAAGCTCTAATTAGGGCTTTCAGAAGAATGAAAGAAGGAAATTATGCCACAGATTTCTTCACACAGTGGCAGTTTACACACACCTATGAACACATGAACAGCTTATCAAGTTCAGGGTGATTGTGAAAACCGTGCTGAAACCATTGACTCTCTATTGAAAGGGCATGTTTGTTATTATTTTACTTTCAAAATTTTCTTTCCAATATTTAATTACTTTATATCAACATGTATATAACTGGGCCCTGTAATGTTTCAAATATGTTTCTGCATAAGTGCTTCAAAGCATTAAAGATGCAAATGTAGACAGTGGGCAACTCTTTAAAAATAGCCACATTTGGGGTGGGGGCTGGGCAGGTGGAATTGTGTGGAAAATGGCAGCAACATAATTTTGGCAAAAGACAAGACACATTTTGGAATCAAATGCAAAATGATGCATTTTTGGTGTGCAAATATATACATTACTCCATCACGAAACACAATAGTCACCCAGGAGCTTTTCAAGAAACACTTGTTTATTTTTATCAAATAGAAGCTTAGTGTATGACATCTTTGAAAATCAGATATTGTAAAGAAATAATTGCCTAGTGTTATGGCGTGGGGGGGATAAAGACCCAATAGTGTGAAAAGACAATCAGGATTGGGTTGGAGAGAGTTTAGGAGTGATGCAGTGGTGAAATTCAATTTTTTTTACTACCCGTTCTGTGGGCATGGTTTGGAGGGCATGGCTGGGTGGATTAACCCTGTAAAGTGGGGAAAAAAAGGAGATTTGTTCTAAGAACTGGTTCTCCAAACAGCTTAGAAAATTTACTACCGGTTCTAGCAATAGGCTAGAACTGGTTGAATTTCACCTTTGGATTGATGTGACTTGGGGAGAAAATAAAAATGGATACCAGTAGAGGGGTGGGAAGTGCTGCAGAACACAACACAAAGATTGGAAGAGGCCATTACAATGAAAGATAGACCCAAAATATGAACTCTGTATGACACATAAGAAAGGTAGAAAGAATGAGGAAGTGATGCCAGGCTATCTGAATACAAAGTGGTGGGACTATTTCAGGCTTTCAGAGTTCTGAACTTTCCCATGGCCACACTTGTAGGAAACTTACAACACATTTCAAAGAGTGCAGGACCAGATGGAAACATTACAATCTTGATCAAGGTTGGATTTTGGGATATATAGGCACAAATGAGTTGTTACAGGAGTTCCTGTGCTTGAGCTATCTTAGGGAAAAAAAAGTTCCTAAAAAGGAAGTCAACATGGAATAATACAAGCAAGTCACATTGTGCAAATAGAAAAGGAAGAGAGATTCATTTAAAACTTAGAAACAGCAAATGACAGCTTTTGAAGTTTATACCCTCCTTGCCAAGAGAATCGGATCTTCCATGGCTGCACAAATATACCCCTCCAAGCACCACACCTGGGTAATTAGAAAAAAAATCTCTTCTCCTTCCTTCCTTGAAGACTTTTATTGTATTCATCTGCATTGCTCTCCATAGAAGGCAAAGTACCTCCCTATGTGTGATGCCATATACTTTATTTGTATACAAACACCTACAACTTGTGGAGATGGAGGAGGGGAAAGTTCTTGAATGACATATTTTCCTGAACTCTTTTCTTTCTCAGGATTAAGTCCTTGCAGTGATGCATTTCTGATGAATTCAGGAATAATTTTAAGAGTGGATAGTGCCACATAAATATGATACCATATTACATATATTGCTTATTATGGGCAGTTCTCTGTATAATTTACTGAGCAATCTTATATTCATATCTGACAAAATCTACTGAGAATGAGAATGGAATTTGCAACATCCATTCCATCCATCTTTCATGAGATCCGTTTTAATTCCTACCCAAATCTGTTCTGAAATTTTGCACATTTTGTGGAGCAGATGCATAGGTATTAAATGTGCAAGAAGCCAAATAAATGCCCAATGGAGCTTGCAAGTGTGATCTTGGATTTATTGACCTTTGATCATTCAAAGATCCTTGAGTATCAGAGAACTACCAGAGGACTGAAAAAGAGCTGATGTACGGTAGTTCCCAATGTTCAAAAAGGGAAAAGAACAATGAATCACAGACTAATCAGACTGACATCAATCAAGCAATGGATCTGTGAACATCTAGCAACAAGCAAAACTCGAAGCCAATATGGGTTTGTCAAAAACAGATCATGTCAGATAAACCTTATTGCATTAATGACAAAGTGACTAAATTAGTGTACTAGCAAAATTCTGTGAACATTCAGTAAGGCATTGGACAAAGTAGACCACAATGTACTTCTTGGTAAGATAGAAAAATATGGGATAGACAGCATCATTGCAGGTGGATTCGTAACTGGCTGACCAACCACACTCACATGTGTAGTTCTCAATGGAACTATATCTTCATGGAGAGAAGCATGCAGTGGGGTATCCTAAAGTTCTGTCTTAGGTCCAGTACTCTTCATTTCAACATTTTCATAAATGATTTAGATGAAGGGATAGAAGGGGAACTCATCAATTTTGCAGCTGACACCAAGCTAGGGGGAAGAGCTAACATTTTAGAAAATAGGCTCAAGATCCAGAAGGATCTTGACAGACATGAACACTGGGCCCTAACCAATAAAATGCAATTCAGTGGTGAGAAAAATAAACTTTTACACTTAGGCAAGAAAAATCAAATTCACAGATATAAAATAGGTAGTACATGGCTCAAAGCAGTAACCATGGGAGGGATCTAGGAGTCCTAGTGAAAAAACACTTAAATATGAACCAGCAGTGTGCTGCAGCTGCCAAAAAAGCCAATGTTGTCCTAGAACAGTGATGGCAAATCTTTTAGAGACCAAGTGCTCAAACTGCAAGTCTCTCTCTCTATCGTACACATATGCGCACAGCGGAGACCTAAAGACCAGCTGGACAGTGGGGCATCACAACAATGGCAGCTCTAAAAGAGATGAGATCTTTTTCTTTCATGAGCTTCTGTTTTGCTGGTTTTTTTGCGAGAAATTCCATGGAGAAACACAGTGGAACTGAGCTGGGGCAATGGTGTGCATGCCCACAGAGAGGGCTCTGAATGCCACCTCTGGCACCTGTGCCATAGGTTCACCACCACTGTCCTAGACTGCATCAACAGATGAAAGTATCAAGGTCACATTAAAAGTTAGTGTTGCTTTATACTGCTTTGGTAAGACCACATTTGGAATACTGCATCCAGTTTTTGTCACCATGATACAAAAAGCTCAGAAAGAGTACAGATAAGAGCAACAAAGATGGTTAAGAGAAGAGCAGAAAAGATGATTGAAGCTTGAGGCTAAAATATATGATGAACAGATGCAAGAACTGGGTATGTCTAATCTAATGAACAGAACGATTAGGGGTGACATGATACCAGAGTGCCAATATCTAAGGGGCTGCCACAAAGAAGAGAGGGAATCAACCTATTATCCAAAGTGCCTGAAGGCAGAACAAAAAGCAGTGGATCAAAATTGTCAAGGAGAGATCCAATATAGAACTAAAAAGAATTTTCCTTACAATGAGAATAATTATCAGTGGAATGGTTTGCCTCCAGAAGTTGTAGGTGTTCAATCACTGGATGTTTTAAAGAAGAGAATGGACAGCCATTGTCTGAAATGGTATAAGGTGTTTTGTCTGAGCATGGGGTTGGATTAGAAGACCTCCAAACTCCCTTCCAACTTTGTTATTCTGTATTCAGTTTTCAATGGTTAAGCAAATCACTGTGGTCATTACATGAATCTGGCTTCCCCATTGATTTTGCTTGATTGAAACCAGCTTAGAAAGTCATAATTGCTGATCATGTGATACCAGAATGCTGCAACCCTCATAAATACATGCTGGTTGCCAAGTACCTGAATTTTGATCACGTGACCACAGAGCTATTGCAACAGTTGTAAGTTCAAGGACCACTCTTATCAAAACTTAGAATGGTCATTAAATGAATATTTGCAAGTTGAGAACTACCTGAACTACATGTCAGATACCTAATTTCCCAGTGAAATCTAAACATTACATACAATCTTCTACTCCTTCATTGTACAGTATATATAATTTTATCTTAAACTAACCCAAGAACTAACCTGAGGTTTCAAATGGATATGCATTCAATAAAATTGCTTTGTTGAACAAGTAATTTTTAGACAGCTTAACTTCATAAAAGGAATTCTTTCAAGAATTTAACCTCATGGAATATCTATCTCTCATATGAATTATTTTCTTTTGTATACAATACTGGAAAAATGTAAAAGACCCAATTGCAAATATTATGTAAAAAATAGTTATGCATAATAATGATAGATCATCATGCTGACTATCTTTATTAGATTAAAAAAGTGTTTTAATCACATCAGTAATTAGTCCCCATACAGGTGGCAGAACTGAGTCAGGTATCCCCTGGATGGATTCCTCTACTATGCTACTAACTGAAAAGGAAGATGACCCTCACGCTCATGTTCTCCTATGAATTCACAATGCATAATTGAAAAAGCCAAAGAGTAACTAAAAAGAAGTCAGTGTGTCCTTCACGAATTATAAAAAGGCTTTTTATGGTATCAGTCATATCAAGCTGTGGAAGGTGCAGGATAAAGTTTAATGCCTTTTAATTTTGGTGTTGAAGTAAACTCTTGAGAACATTATGTATAGACAACAAATAAATGGCTCAAGCAGAACAAAATAACAACCCACCTGAATTTAGCCTGTTTGAGAAAATGACAATATTGCTCTTATAATCAGATGCAAAGGCAGAATTCTTTGCATCACACATTCTATCAAATTCTCACGTTAGATAGAAATTACCTGGCTTAAATTATAATTCCTTATGTACACACATTATGTAGAACTCAGCTCCTTGGAGAAGCCTATAAGGGTGGATAAAATGGAAAGAGAAAGAAGAGGATGAACAGCAGCAAGGAGGATGGATTCAGTTTGATTGCTGATTTCACCATTGCAACGCCTGAAGGGTCAAGTTGAGGACAAGTTATCCTGACCATGATAAATCATGTCAAGATCATTCTGAAAAGATGGGTTTTCAGGATACTTTTGTTTCTTTCACCAAAGTCTTTTGCATCTGATCAAACAAGCATTATCAATCATTTTCTCAAACAGGCTAAATTCAGGTGGGCCATTCTTTGGACAACGGGAAACCCAGTTTCACATTTTTTTCCCTTCACCTGGCATTCAGGACTGCAAGGATAATGAAGTATCTTGCCCCACACACACCATTATTGTCCCACACGGAGACAGAATTTTATTAAGTGCTAATCTGAATTCACCCTATAGCTCTAATATAGTCATAGGTTGAAATGTCTCAAGCTCGATGGCATGTGATTGATTTTTTTTATTTGGCAGGGGATATACTGTATATATATATTTGTTTTCGTAGATTTTCACGGGTGCCGGTATGCAGGTCTAGGTCTGTTCGGGTCTTTTCCTGTGTAAATTTCTGTCCCTGAAGATGCGTTCTATGGAAATGTTATCTACAGGAATTTGTAGCTTTGGGTTGAAGCTTTGGGGATGGACTGAAGCTTTGTGATAAGAGGTATCTAGTGTGCAAATTGAATCATGTTAAACATTCATCATACCTGGGCGTCTGGGGGTATTAGTCTGTAGCCTAGGGTAAGATAGCCATCAGCCTAGACAGGACATTGCTAATGCTAAGCTAAGAAGCTAAGAATATTTTCTTATTCTTATTCTTATTCACACAAGCCAAAGGACAACACTTTATGTTTTCAAATATATCAGCCCTGTGCCCTAGAGCTGCTGCTACTCGCCCACACCTCTACTCAATGTCTTTTCATTCTTTCTGAAAGGAAAAAAAATGAACAACTTCTCCTGTTCCTTGGAGTTTGCAATAAGTAGGTATGTGGCCTGCAGACTGAAGTATCCTTAATATAACATTAATATGCATAGCTGAAGGACAATTCCAGAAAGGGCATTCTCTTCACAGGGGTAATAAAATAAAATACTTGAGACTTTTTCTGATGAACAAAAGAAAACAAAAATGTATTGTTACAACAATGGCACTTCAAAGTTTCTAGCAGGATTTTTGTTTCCAATCCTCCCTGGAAATTCAAAGGACTAAACTTAATTACTGAAAATGCAAATGATATCTTCCATCTCCACTAAAAAAGAATCTAGCATTGTGTTTCAGTTCTGTACAAACACTCAGTATTTTTCCAAGTGGTTTTGTTGAGGAAGGTGTTGTAACCTTCCTGATGAGTTAATAAAGTGATCTTGTGACGGATTTAGTGTTAACATTCTCAAAGAACATAGATTATTAACATACTGTAGATACAGTCCTGCACAATTTTATTCTTGGGAAAAGTGAGATAAGCTTCTCCTATTGTTCATACGAGTCCTGAGGGAGAGGGGGAGGTATATAAATTAAATTAATAAAAATTAATAAAATGATTCTTATATATATCTTGAATTGATTGTGGCAATTAACTGGAGGACAGATTTAGCAAGTGGTGCTTTATCAGTTAGAGAAGAAACTAATTTCAGGGTGCACAGAACATTTTCAAAGCTTTGATTTCTTTCAAATATTAATATTGATATTTATTTTGACAACATCCTGATCCATGCATGCAGCAATGCATGTTGATACTATTACCCAAGACATATTCAACACTGCACTTCCCAAAATGACTGATTCTGTTTGCTTGTTGATCTTATTTATTGGATTCAATAGGAATAAATAATTTCACAGAGATAAAAGTGCAGTAACTTGTATCTTGCAGCCTCCATATGCCTGAGCCATACATAGACTATAAAGGTAAGTGGTGTAGCGTTAGGGCTCTTGGACTCATTTTTCAAGCATACTCCATGATCATGGTGGAATAAAACTTTTGAAGTCCATTTCTTAAAAAATAGTCTATGTAGTATTGATAAATAAAAATTGGTCTACTTTATATTTTTCTGTATTTAAACATATTGCATGTAGCATTTCCTAACTTACAACTCTCTCTGAAAAGCCACCTACCTGACATCTTTAAAGCAGCAGTGCCAAAGAGTATATTAATAGTAGTAGAGATAAATAAAATAAAGTGTGTCTTAAAAAGAAACATAAAGGCAATTTTGTGAAAACATTTTTTGTAAAACATTAATGTTTCTTATTTTTGATACTATGACCATAATCATCCTATTTTTAAGACTGTTATATTGATTTTACTAGATTCATTACATTATATTTCTTATGTTTATTATTCAACAACAACTTTTTTCTGATTTGGTGCAAGTGCTTCAACACTATTAACTGCATATTTTCTGCACCAGAGGGGGGATCTACATGCATGTAAACCTCAACCCTTGCATTTTAATCAGAATACAGTAACTTGGGAATCTCATCTCTGGATATTAAAAACAAAGCTTTTGATCAAAACATCTTATTTTATACAAAGTCATTTTCCTTAATTGTATCCACAATTTTAAAAATTTGAGGATTTTAAATTCAAGACATATTTCATTTTTATTGAAAGGTCGCATCCTGATGGACACAGTCTTAGCTACAAAATGAGGTTCAACTGTCTTATTTACTATGGAAATAAATATTCACCATTTTCTGAATATATTTCTGTTTCCAGTTTCTGCAATAAAACTCCCCCCCCTTTTTTTTTTGCCTTCAAGTTATTTTTGCCTTCTCAAGACTTCATTCTGTTGTTTTCTTGGCAGTATTTTTCAGAAGTGGCTTGCCAGAACTAGTTCCCAGGACAGGGAGAAAGAGAAAGAGAGAGAGAGAGAGAAGGTTAAAGCCATTTGGCTGGCTTTGTAGGTAGGATTAGAACTCATAGGATCTTGGTTTCCATGACCCAGATGTTTCTCATACATACTGACATCTTAACCAGATGCAGTATAATGATGGAAAAGTACCCTCTAGTGAAAAACAAGTCACAGTGCAAGTTCAAGCTCTTCCTTCACCCAAATATATTTTAGGTCAGGACAGTTAATCCTTATTCTTATGACAGCATTAGAGAAAAAGAAAAAACGGCCTGGGTGAATCAGTTGAATATCTAGTCCCTCCCCTTTAGTTTCCCAAAGTAGCCCTTAGAAGAAATCTAAGTGAAGAGGTAGCAGAAAAGAGTTTATAACCTATTGGTATTTCATAATAATTCACAAACATGCTGCTTTTTTATAGCTCTGTTGTCTACTAAACTGCCTTAGCTTTTGAAGCTAATTGTCTTGTTCTTATATTATTTATAATAATAATAATTTATTTGAATGTATAATCACCTAGCTCCAATAGATCCATTGTCTAACTTTGAGGTGGAAAGGATAGTTTTTGGTCTGTTCAGAATCTCCCAATATCATGCTCAACAGATGCAGGGACAGCAGCCCAAGAAACAAAAAAAGGATGGTGATTAGATAAGATCCAAATACCGATTTCATTTTTCCATCAGAAAGACATATGGATTAAGATTCAAATCTGTGATCCTTTATCTGAAGATTAAATGGGTTAATATTGATATTTCCAAGGTTTCCCAGTGTAAATATGGTCCTATATGATAAATTAGTATGTAAACTTCTCCTATGAAACTATATACTTTTCACACCAGGATGAAATATATATTTGATCATGGTGTGTGTGTGTGTGTGTGTGTGTGTTCAAAAACTTCAATTCTGCAAAAAAATTGGAGAAGAATAATGTATTGTAACATTATCCCAATAATCTTCAAACATTTTTGTTATGTGCCCAGACAAAAATATATTTAATTGTGGTCTGATATTAAAATCTTATTATTAAGGATGTTTACAGACAGACTTTTTGATCAAGATACACAGCTCTTTTTGAATTAGAAAATGTAATTTTAAATAAAGGCAACACATCAGAAAACTGGTTTATTGTGGGGTTCCATATCAGATAGTATATGAAAATAATAGTTTCTGTTGACAAACAACATAAGGATACATTTTTGGCAAATTCACATATATATTTGAAACACAATATGTAGTGTCTTTGGGAAATAATAAATGGTGTTTTGATTGGCTTCAGAGCATTGCTTTAAAACAGATGACCCTTGCTGTTTTAATACAGGGGGAGGGAAGTAAAAAAAGTGCTATTTCTGAAAAAGCAGAATACATCAAATAACAGATTTTTAAAATGTAGAACTTAAAACCCCATAGCAGGAGATGTTAGCCATATCTTCTGATTCAACTTCAAGGTGTATTTTTGTTTTGCTTTTCCTGTTCAATAGCTATAAAAAGAAAGAAAGAAAGAAAGAAAAAAGAACAAGATAAACATTTTTAACAGAATTTAAAAAAAATACTGGTCTGTTTAAATTGTTATTAATTTGTGCAAAGCAAATGCTTTAGTAACTATGAAAGATTAACACAACCACTATTGCAGATCAATATTTTTGCGCCATCTGTTTTATGAAGTGGTTCAGCAGTGCTGGAAGTGAGAATTCTGAAGTCTGAGAAAAGAATTTTGATCAGTTGAATAGAAATAGAGTATTCAAGTATATCATAGTCAATTGAACAGTTAATTAGAGAGACAATTAACTGTTAAAACCTTCTGATCTATTACCTCTATGGTGATCTTTAAGAGGAAATTTTGCATTGGGGGAAATGATGTATAGGATGGGTAGAGCCATGTTACACATGCACAGGGCCAGGATTTGATTCGATTCCCCTGCGCGACCCCAAATTTCAACACAGGAAAGAATGAGTCTTGCGGGATCCTGGGGACATGTATATTTGTCTTCATTTGTAAGAGTGAGAGTGTTTTGTTTTTCAACAACTACTTTATAATATTTTATTCCAATCTACTCTAATCTAATCTGTTTTTATCACCTCAAAATATTGGGAAACTGTCTTGGCAATTAGAGTCAGTTAATATTTCCTGGGCTCTAGTCTAGTCAGTCCAGGGCAAGACCTCAAGCTACCCAATACAGATGTCCTGCAAACAGGCCTTTATCCTAAATTACAGAATCCCACAGCGCAGTGGCCCCCAACCTTTTGGGCACCAGGGACCTGTTCCATGGAGAGAGGGTTTTCCGTGGACCAAAGGGAGCGTGGTTTCATGTGCTGCCTGCATCCTGTGGATGGGGCATCGCTGGTTTGGGCCAGTTTCTGGAATGTTGCAGACTGATGCCAGTCCACAGACCCAGGATTGGGCCTCCCCACCACAGCTCACTATGTGTCTGGCAAAATAATTTTAAGACCTACTTTTCCCAATCTTACACTGAAGAGATACTGCAGTACAGGTAGTCCTTGACTTACAACCATTTGTTTAGTGACAGTTTGAAGTTACAACGGCACTGAGAAAAGTGACTTATGACAGTTTTTCACACTTGCAGCATCCCCATACTCCTGCAATCAAAATAGGTATGCTTGGAAAATGGTTCATATTTATGATGGACGTAGTGTCCTGGATGTCACATGATCAACTTTTGCAACTTTCTGACAAGCAAAGTCAATGGGGAAGCCAAATTCACTTAACAGCCATATTACTACTTAACAGCTGCAGTGATTCATTTAACAATTGTTGCAAGAAATGTCATAAAGTGGAGCAAAACTCACCTAACAAATATCTTGCTTACAATATAAATTTTGAGCTCAGTTGTGGTCGTAAGTCAAGCACTATCTGTAACCCATTACAGAATCTTAATGAGCATCTTGAATTTAGAATGGAGGAAAAGTTGACTTCAAAATGAATTCAATCTGTGGGGTTTTACACTAAAAACTTTCTTGGCATGATGCAGAAAAAGCTTTCTTGGCATGATGCAGAACTGGATGGTTACTGCCTTCTCCCAGGAAAGTGACTTCCCAGTCTCAACTGAAGCCCTTCACTTCCTATCTGCTCCCCCCACCCCTTAAATACTAATCAATACTAAAACTACTTGGCTTTCTAGATCAGCCAAGATTGGTTATGTGCTGCCATCTGTTGAGGCTTAGAGGAATGAAAACAATTTTAATTTCACGCTCTGCTTTGTTAGAATCAATGGAAGGCTAGATGTCACTCTTAGCTTTTTGGAAGTATGAGAGGATAAACATCTTCATCATCAACAACAACATTGTCCTACGGGTGCAAGGTGTTACTAACACTAAAAACAAATGACAAAGTTTCGTCAACTGCAAAACTTAAACTGGTCTATCTTTATTGCCCTTTATCTTCTGCTTTATGAGAACAAAGTCAACTGATGCTTGGTAGGAAAATTAGCTGTTCTCTCATATTGGTGACTGGCCCAACCATTGTACATTTTAATAAGACTGGAAGGTACCAGAATCCTTTCTCTTGTATCAAACATCTTCTGTGCTTGACAAGACTTTTTTTTAGTATTGTCTCTTTCTATTAACAGATGACAAATTATAGTTCCAGATATCAGACTGCTAACTCTGTAAAAACTACTATTTTTTTCTGATGCGGTTATGGAACAGACCCAGTATTTTAAAAATTTCAGGAGTCCAGTCCAACATCACATGAAAGGACTTGAGGTCCTGCAACAAAATTGGCTTCTTTCTCTCCCTGCTTCCTCCACCCCAAACTGCTCTGAGCATCCCACAAGTCTCTAGATTAAATGCAGAGTTTGGGGAAGGGCTTTATAGGAGAGAAGCTGAGGTGAAATTCAGCAGATTCTAGCAGGTTCGCTAGAACCGGTAGTAAATTTTCTAAGCAGTTCGGAGAACCGGTTCTTAGAGGAAATCTCCTTTTGTTTTTTTCCACTTCACAGGGTTAATCCTGTCAGGAAGGCAGGAAAACAACATCCTGGTGTTGTTTCTAGCCTAACCTTTATTGCCCTGCTTACAGAAACTGCCCACCCAGTCACATGACACCCCCAGCCACACCCACCAAGCCACGCCCATAGAGCCGGTAGTAAAAAAAAATTGAATTCCTCTGTTAATGGACATTGAGCATGGAATGCAACCCTGGGAATGCATAAACAAAGATGGGAGATTTGATGTCTAGTTATGCTCCTGAAAGGAGGTGTAACAGAAGACAGCAAAGAAAGAATCCATGATTCTTAGTCAATGCACAGGATCCAAGTACTTCCAAAAGAGGTAGAGAAGGCACTAATTTATACCAGCAACTTCCCTCTGTAAAATCATGGCAGGTAAAATGCTAATAAAGTAAGTAAAGCAATGCACATGTTGTATTTGCTTTCCATTTGTGTCTTTCTGTGTTTGGTATTTCATCTCAAGTTTTCTGTTCATTTTTAAATCTTGAAATTTAGTCAGAACTAAAACTCTTGAAGCCACAAAGAGGTTGTGAGACGATATCTCACGTCTTTTCTCCTAGGCAAGAAAAAGGGTGTGTTGCAAACAGATGAAGACACAGAAGGAAAGGCTGAAAAAAGGCACAGATAAGGCTTTTACAACCCAATGGTTTTGTTTCGTAGAATTGTAGAAATATGTTTTTCCTGTGTCTTGCGAAGTTCTGGTGAAGGGGCTAGGAGCTATTCTGGTGATTGCAATGCTTTCTCAGCTAGAGATCATTTTACATTTTCCACATGAAAAGGAGCCAATTAGTCTTCACTTAATGACCATGGCGATTCTAAGTGATGCAGTCATTAATTGAGACATCACGTGATTGCAACTGGTTTTATTTGTTGAAAGCTGGCTGGGAAACTTGCAAATGGTAATCATGTGACCACAATTTGAGGACTAGCCATAAAGTTACCTTTTCAAGACTGTTGTAACTTTATAAAGTTGCTAAATAGGGCAGTTGTTGAGGAATACCTTTATCTCAGTGTCTGAATCTGTCTCTGAAATAATCTGAGGAACTATCCTTTTCTTTATTCTCTACTTTGTGAGAATATAGCTGCAGGTTGTATCATTTATTGAAATATAGGTAAGATATATTATTTGACCCATTTATATATTATACCCAATATAGGAAAATCTTCCATTAACAGGAGAAGCAGCTCACATTACATGTGATGTAATGTTCTTGCTACAAATTAACCTTCAGGAAACCCATCAGATTAAGGATGGCAAAATGGATGCATTAAGATTTTTCTATTTACCATGTTAAAAAAAAAATTTCCAAGAAAAATAATAAGACTTGCAGCATGAAGCAATATTATATGGTGGATTTAACTACCAACCAGCAGAGGGCAGCACTAAGTAATTTTTCAATTGATGGAATACTATTGTCTGCAATAGTTAATAATGCTGTGCATTTATCAGTTTTTAAAAAATATTGTTGAGTCTCCTTAAAACTTTTAAATTCATTATAACCACAGCTTTTGTAGGTTACTGTAGTACAACTGTTTTTGCCACAAGGAACCTGTCAAATCTTTAAATAGATATGAAATCCTTTGTGCGTGCATGTTGCTATGTTTCATAGCTCCCTTTGGTATTTGTTACATTAGATTTTAGATATGAAATTCCAGTCACAATGTCTTAGGAAAGGCACATGAAATAAACAGTTCAAAGTGCAGATTAAATTATTATCTTGCTCGGTATTGACTGGTTGAATTAGCTTGAAAGTCATAATGTGTACGGGAGGAAGCCAACATACATGCCTTCGTATGTGACTACATGAAACCATTTTTTGAAAGTGCTATGAAAACAGGAATGCTGTATGTAGCTATTTGAGGAATAAATTCATTCATTTCAACAGGACCTGCTTGATCATACATCTGTATGAACAGTTTCCAAGAAAATGTGGTCCAGTAGGTCACTGGCAATTTATCTACTGTATCATACATGCGGATTAACTAATTGTACAAAAAAATCACTTACTTTCCTTAGTAGGTAATGGATTTTTTTCTCTAGTTTCAGTTTTTTTCAGTTTGGTCTTATCAAATGTTTCAATTTCTGCAAAATCTGGTTTGTCAGACATGATGAACCCTGACAAAGAAGGAAGAAACACACCCATGGCTTTGTTAACCAGTGCTACATTGCATGCTATAGATACACGTATACTAAATATTTAAAAAATTCTGGCTTATACTTTATGTGAAATCTAATAACATATACAGTAAATGTTCTACTTCTGAAGATAGGAGAGTTTAAAAATTATTTAAACATGGAAATAACCACAAAGGGAAATAAAAGATTTAAATTTGTTTCTGAATAAAATATTCCTTGTGAAATTAACAAATGCTTTGAAAACAATTTAATGAAAAGCTGACTCTGGATGCACAGAAGCTGATTCTCTAACATGCTTCATTTTTTAAAAAAAAATATCCTCTAACACTTGGTGATCATTTCCCAGACCCCTTCAAGGACATTGTTTAACAGACAATTGAGTTTCCTTTAGTAGAACAAAGCCACAAAAATAAATGTCCAGAAGAGCTACGGTGCACAACTGTTCTTAACAATAGAATGGAAGATCGGTAAGATTGCTTTGTTCTTCCGTATTTTTGTTTCCATTCATCACACCACATGCAGAATATTTCTGATTAAACAAACACCCCAGCATTAAATCTTTCCCTATTGGATCATATTTAAGCTTCTGATTTTCTCCCATAGAAAAAGAATCTAATTCCAGATCCACCAGAATTAATTTACCCTAAAGTTTATCAATAAATGCTGCCTATCATGCTTACTGTAAAAGCTAGGCACATTTACTGCTTTTATATGATTTAGAGCAGTAAAGACAATAAAACCACATGCTATTACCTGTTCTGCTTCTTCCTCCTCGGCTACGTTTTGACTATCTGAGCCAGCATGGGTTGGGAAAGGTCACACGCTGATCCCTCCTCCCTATCTCAGCCCACCTCAATTAATATTGATAAGCTTGCAGCAAGGGTGGTTCAGCGAATATCAATTTATTATTTCACAAAGCAAGCTCCACGTATCTGGGTGCACCAGGGACAAAAGGGGAATATCCAACCTGGACAATAAAAAGAAAATCAATATTTTATTTCCCCCTCCCCCCTGTTTGCTGAGCCTATTTTTATTAATTCTGTGTGCAAAAATGCTTGAGGCAAATATGTGGCAGGCACAAAGAAGGATACACATACCTCAGCTGAAGTAAAATCTTCCTTTTCAAATAATTGTCTTGTACAGCTCAGCAATTTCCTGGAACTAGCCTAGGCATTGATCAGAAATGACGGATCTTTTATTTGTACATGAGGATGCTGGATTCCTCTTTATAGTAAGAGGGAAGTGAACAAGGATGCAAATACACTGTCACACCCAGTCCTATAGGAAGATGGCAATACGTGTTCACCTATGTTTCATTTGCTTATCTAATCAACGAATAACGGTAGTATAAAATAAATTGATCATCAGCATTTATACACACAACTACAAAAGAAAAATAAATCAAGAAAGCTATAATTGTTTGAAATAAAAATGACAGAATATCAGTGGTGGAATTCAATTTTTTTTTTTTACTACTGGTTCTGTAGGCATGGCTTGGTGGGCGTGGCTGGGGGGGTCATGTGACTGGGTGGGCAGTTTCTGTAAGCAGGGCAATAAAGATTAGGCTAGAAACAACACCAGAATTCCTTACAGGATTAAACCTGTAAAGTGGAAAAGAACAAAGGAGATTTCTTCTAAGAACCGGTTCTTCAAACTGTTTAGAAAATTTACTGCCAGTTCTAGCGAACCTGCTAGAACCTGTTGAATTTCACCTCTGCAGAATACGTAGAGAATATCCCTGATACAGGCATTGTCTTTTTCGCCTGATTGCCCCTGCAATCCATGTCTTTAACTTGACCACATCACATGGCCTTCTTACCATATTTTCTGACTTTAAATAGATTTAAATAATTTGTTATTGTTGACCTTAATGTTTATCATATGCTGCTTCTTTCTATCCTGGGCCTGCATATTTATGTTCTCATGTAGGAGCAGATATTTATTTATTTGGAAGACAAAGGTAACATCTCTAAAACTTGTTAACAACCAACTCAGCCTTGGACTCCATTTTAGGCATATAATCTATTCAAGTTTTCTTTCTTTCTTTCTTAAATTTAGCCTTTGGTTTACGAGCTCAGCACAGTGTACAACATACCCACTCCTCCTATCCTTGCTCAGGGATAAATATGAATGTCCTCCGTAATCAGTTCACATAACCAGGTTTACTCCAAGGAAAGACCTAATCCAATTGATGTACACCTTGTAATTTCTTGTGGTTACTTGTGTCAAATCCATAGTCACTGTAGAAGCTGTGAACTCAGAAATGACATGAGATTTTTACTTGAGAGCATGAAAGTTGAAGTTACTCTATACCAGAAGGGCAGGTTTCTGACAGGGCTAGATCTAACTATTTAACTAGGTTTGATTAATACATACCAAATCTAATGATCTTCTATCAGTGTAGGATAAATGATTGCAGTCTTTTGAATAGATCTGATGCTTACCAACAGCAACCAGAAGTAAGGCATCTGACAATTCAACCACCTGGTTCTCGCTTGGATAATATGGATATGGATAATTACTACTGCTATTACTGCTATTGCTGCTGCTACTACTATTACTACTACTACTGCCATCTTTTGCCAGTGTGGTTTTAAACAAAGATTCAGATAGGAATTTAGAAGCTTTTGTTGTTGATGTACATACAAAATAACACACAATAATGCGCAAAGAATTATTTTCTTAACTCATCTCTAACACATAGAAAATGAGTTGTGAATGGGGATGGAATTCATCTTCAGGATTAGGCTGAAATTAGGATTGTTGTTTAATCACAGACTTTAGGGCTACAGTTCTTTACATAGTGAAGTGGGAGAGGACTCAGAATTGTGAGAAAAAGCTAGAAAGTTTGGAAATTTTCAACTTGGGGAAAAGGTGATGGAAGGGGACATGGTTGAGATGTATGTAATCATCCATGGCGTGGAGATAGCAGACTGGGAAGAGTTTGTCTCCTTTTCTCAAAATATTACAAGCATCATGTCATGAAATTTATTGGAGGGCATGCAGCATGTAATTAGCTTATGAAATTCCAGCACAAAACATGGTGATGGACATTAACTTAGATGACCTTTTAAAAAGTTGTAAAAAATTATGGAGGGTAGGTCTGTCAAAAGATATTGGTCTTGATTAGGGTTCCTTTTGTGTCATGGGCACATGCCTTTGAAAACCTGTGGCAAGGGAACAATGACAAGGAAGATACATCTGCCTCTTTTGCTTATGACCAGAATGGTTCTTGATGTATTCCAGCAAGGCTATTCTTATGTTGGACTGAATTTATAGCATTTCTGAATAGAAACATATAAAATGTGATCTACAGATTAAATTAAATTAAAACAATGTATAAACTTTAGTGAGAGCCAGTTTGACAAAGTGGTTGAGAAATCAGATATGGAGATATTTCAAATGTGTAAGGTTTTCCAATATGATATTTTCCCCCAGTATCTGATTATAATTATAATAAATAATACATAAATAATTAATAATATAATTCATTATCTATTTTGTATCTAACACAGCAGAATCAAGGAACTTTCAGCTTGTGTAGTTTGCTAAAGTCTTTAAAGCACCTACTTAACTCCACTAATGCATGCTTAGAGGACTGTATTTAGCAACTTGTATTAAGTATGAGAAGGTACACAGTAAAAAGATAACTCTCTTTTGGTTTGGGATGGAGGAGATAGTTTCCATCTGGTCCTTATCTTTGTAATGAACTGATTTCTTGTCACTCTTTGACCCTCTGAATTAGTTTCTACACTTAGCCATGTGATTTTGGGGTATTTTGAAAATAAACTACTGGCTGGATAAAGTATCTTATATCCTGGCAAACAACTTTTTAATTTATGCATTTCAGGCTCCAGGATTCCATCTAAACAATGCAATGCACAAAACCACAAATAAATACATATTTTCTTCCTAAGCACTTAAATGCCTTAAGCTTTCTCATCTTTGTCAGAGTTGGTGTGTAACAAATGGCCTAAAATTCCCAAAGTTTGTAGTCATGGTATATAATATAGTATATTATGTATACTTGTTATTAATCATATGATTACATTGAAAATCAGTTGAGAAAAGTGTCAAGCTTGCACAACAAGAATAAGCAGATCTTTTGCAAGACTGAGCAGACCATACTTGGACTGCAGAAATCCATATGATCACTAGATGATAGCAAAGAGAGGGAGAAATTTTCAGTCTAGGTATAGTATGTCTAGGAAAGAGTAATCAAGCTATTGAGGAGAGCAATGATCTGAAGATGCAACATATTTTAAATCTAGGCTGATATATTTTGATCTGTTCACTTAAAAACAGTATTACAAACTTACAACACAGATTTTTTTAAAAATAGTACTGTCATTTCAGTGGTTCTGCAGAATATTGTGCTCAATTCTCGACTGTATTTTCTCCATGATATTTATAACCTCTAGTGTAATCAGAAGGTGTATAATAAGGAAGTATTCTTTTTATAGGTGTTATAGATGGTAAGTGACAAAGAATTATAATGTTTTTCTTTAGGGAAAAAGTAGGAGACTGGTCTTTGAAATCAAACGAGGAGGCCTTAAGTAAAGCAAGCATTTTGCCTTATCAAAGCAATCACTTTAAGTCAATAAGCTCATAGAACTGGTTTATATTCATATTAGCGTTACTTTGGAGCAACACACATTCGAACCACAGTCGTACGTGTTCTATTCTTAGTAAATGAAAGCTTGAGAGTTTAGAATTCAGAATAAATTAATACAGGAATTATATTGCTCAATTCCTCTGGCACATAAAAGGTCTTTATATTTGCTGGATACAGACGAGTGCTAGAAATATCAGATCATTTCAGATTTATGTACGAAGCCTAAGAAAACAGAACAAGGTGATCATCTTGCAAGGAAGGCTCTTATTCCCTCCGTGTCATTTGTTCTGCTTTATTGCCAGGATAAATATCTCAACTTGGAAACAGAAACAAGTTCCCAGCCACGAAGACAATGAATCACGAGTGTGTTGAAGAGGCAGCACGTGGCTGTTGTTGCTCCATGTTGCTGACCTCTGTCCTTCAGTTCCTGGGCTTGCCAGTAGCAATCTGGATTTGCTGGAGTTAAAACTGTAGCGCCTTTGTCTTGCTGCGAAAGCCCTAATGCAGATGGCTGTTTATCTCTGCCAGTCCTCTTCAAGACGTATCAAAGGCCACCCCACCCTCAGCTCATCCAGCCTATCCAAGGTGCACTTTTTAAAAGGTTGTACAGAGAGGAACGTGATTAGCACCACATACTTACTGCATTTGAACTTTAAGTACCAGTGGCCAAGAAACCCATCTGTAGATTAAAAGAATGAAAGAATTAAATAGTTTAGGCAGACTATAGGGTATGACTAGTTATTTAGTCTCTCCTTTTATTTTCCTCTTTAGCCAAAATGATTCCAGAACAGCTTTGTTAATTAAACAACAAATCTTCCTAACTGCTAACCACATGGGTATTATTTAATTTTTGCACGCGCAATACAAGCGTGCTGCGTGCAGGCACTCACTCACACATGAGCAATTGCATGTGCATGTGCAGGAGAGCGCCGAAGACCAGCTGGATTTCCTGCTGCAATCGCACACATGCACAGCTGAGGCCCAAAGACCAGCTGGGTCTCTGTAATAGCGCATGCATGCATGTGCAATCGCATGTGCATGCTCAGTTGGAAGTAAGTTGGCCGACAGCTTGGGTGCCTAGCAAGATGGCTCCACGTGCCACCTGTGGCACCCATGTCATAGGTTCGCCATCATGGCACTAGGGCATTATTTGGGAAAGCATTCCCTGATCAATGTACATGAAACATACCAATTTTTTATGTCATGTAGGATTCTAGAAAACTGAATGTTTCAGACATATCCAGGTTAATTCATCCTGAGTTAGGCACAACACAAACATTAATAGTTGATGGATAGTGAAACTGGAGTGTCAAAAAACAAAAAAACTCAAAACCTGAAATAGAGGAAGTACATGTTAATAGCAAAATTAACCATTGCCAGAAATCTCTGTTGTTTTCATTGCAACAAACAGGGAAAATTCTCTTGAAATTCCCTCTCAACAATTATTTTTATGTGTCAGAAGATCGTATGCTCAGGGAAGTGAAAAAGCACCTTAGGTCAGAATGGCCATGCCATCAGGCTCTGAAAAATGCTAAAGCATGTGACAATTTTGCAGTTTTATTTTACAAAGCAAAGGGAGAGCTTTGCAAAGCCTGTGAGCACATTACTATCCTCAAAGCATTAAAGCTGCTGTGTCTTTTGAAGGCTTTAAGCAGGCTGTTCTCAACTATCTGCGCCTGCCCACAAAGCTGCCCTTTGTGGCAAAATGTGCTGTCTGTGCAGAGATGTGCATTCAGCTGGGAGCAGCCTTTGAAACAGCTCTGTCAGCCTTCTAAAGGATGTGGCTGTTCTAGTTCTTAGACTTCTGCTTGTGCTAACACACTTTTGAATGCATAGCACCAATTAAGTTATAAATGGCCAGAGTGCCTCAGCAGAAAGGAAGTACATTAACCCAGCAAGCAGATTAAGTAAAAGTTCTCCTGGCTCGTTAGACATATTTGACTTATATTGGACTATAACTTATTCACTCAGTGAAAATCTGCAGATGAGCAGTAGACTCACAAATTAATCAAGCACCATCATTACATCACAATTGTTAAAACTGTCACAAACCCTGGATAGTGAGGGGATGGCACATAAAATA
>JAEANM010001089.1:0-29819 GCA_017656035.1 Myanophis thanlyinensis
GCCCCGCCCCCCCGACGTCGACGCCCCGCCCCCAATGACGCCGACGACGCCCCGCCCCCCCGGCCGACGCCGACGCCCCTCCCCCCGCCGACCCCCCCCCGTCCTCTTTTTTTGTTTTTCAAACATGGTCAGCCTAGCAGGACTTCACTAGCAACTTTTACTTGTCTTACGGTTCTGCTTGTTTATTTTCAAAAACCTAGCAGAATATGTTAAGGATTTCATTTCTCATTCCTCTCTCTTTCTCATACGTGGATACTAATTACAAAAGTTATAAGAACACAGCTGCAAGAAAATTCCAGAATCTACATTGGAGCAAAACCCTCACTTAGCACACTCAATTTCTCCAAATAAGTGAGTGGGCCAACACCAAAACTTTGCCCAGAGTCAGCTGGAAGGAATTGAGAAGTGGGTGCAGAAAAGCTAATGGTATCTCCTTTCCTTTCAATTTGAAATGGATAGAAAATGTAAAGTAGTAGTGGGAAAACTGCTCCAGGTGTGTGAGCAGAAAGGTAGAGTAGAAGGGTGGAGTTCTTTTCTCTCCTGTTCTTCTCATGGCAGTGCTGCTGTTGTCTTTCCTCTTGGTCCCATCCTGGCAGCTTTCTGGAGAGCATCCCTGACATCTGGAAGAAAGTGCAGCGACTTTATGAGCCTTATTTCTGAGGCGGGGAGACAGCAGAGGTGAAATTCAGCAGGTTCTAGCAGGTTCGCTAGAACCGGTAGTAAATTTTCTAAGCAGTTCGGAGAACTGGTTGTTAGAAGAAATCTCCTTTTGTTTTTTTCCACTTTACAGGGTTAATCCTGTAAGGAAGGCAGGAAAAAGACAGCCTGGTGTTGTTTCTAGCCTAATCTTTATTGCCCTGCTTACAGAAAGTGCACACCCAGTCACATGACACCCCCCCAGCCACACCCACCAAACCACACCCACAGAACCTGTAGTAAAAAAAAAACACCTGCATTCCACCACTGGGATACAGGATAACTGTGGGGGGATACAGTTATCAAAATGGCATCTTTCCTTTTACCTTGAGAATGAAAGGAAAGCACTGCAGTGGGGCTATCTCAATGGCTCTTTATAACTAGGACATGGAATATAATTGGATGGTCCTGACTTCAAGCATGGATGGCATTTGGGAACAGGAAGCTCATACGTATATTGAAAAATGGACAAAACAGGTATATTCTACTTAAAACAATAGAGTACATAAAGTTCTACCAGTTTATTTTCAGTCCAGTTCTACCTCCAGATACCATAATATTTTTTTTGTCCAAGAATTAATAATGCTATACTGAGTAATCCATTTTTAGACATGAAACTTCCCATTATTTGAAAAGAGACAACATTCTGCTCATAATATTCCATGGAAGAAGATCCGCTGGGAAAGCTGTCCTGGCTGACCTAATAGTGGGTGGATTTGCTTTTTTTTGAGCAAGGATTTCTGGCCCATCCCAAGCCTTTACTGTCTGGAGTTAGATTTGTGTTTGTCCCAGAAGGTTCCTGATGAGTGGGAATGGGCAACTCTCCATTCTGCTATTTTCCCATCACCCAAAAACCACAGCTAGTTTTTATGAGAAAAAAACAAAACAAAATTAATGTTGATTATATTGGGCCAATAGGCCTCAGAGAAGGAACTGCTGGTCTCTTTCCAAGTTCTTGTTTTGACAACCATTGGGTCTGCTTGGGTTTTGAAAGACTCTATCACCAAGCAACTCTATTCCAACCTTTAGCTGGAAAACCTTCACTGGAAATAAGGGTGAGCTTGACTATGCTGTATTTCTCTTTATCTGTACTGTAGAACCAAAGATGACATAGATTTGTATCTTCTGGCATTTCAAGGCAATGGTGTAAGAATGAGAGTTGAAGAGATCTTGGATAAGAGGCCTTGGAATGGGGCATAAGATGCTTTTATTCCCCAGTTTTTCTGCCTACTCCTCTCACTACCATCATCACCCACTTCTCATAGTCTCCCTTCCCACCACTGGTCGTCTTATGATAATGTAGATGGGATGTCTGAATGAACAAGAGCAGGGTTTTCATTCTCTTTTGCCATTAACTTTTTAAAAGACTTGGGTTTAAAAGAGTTGCAAGGCAAATCTGAACTTATGCCCAGCATCTTTGTATCCCCAGAGAATCTCTGGGAAAAAAGAGGCAACTCATAGTTGTACATCTTGTTAAGGAAAGTCCCCCATTAAGAGAACGAGAGTGAAGCGAAGCATAATATATTGTAAAAAATAGATTTTACTTCTGTGGAAATAGAGATATGCAAAGTCCATCAATGAATCCGAATTCATACACAGTTAAGTCAGTCAGTCATCAATGGTTCAGTTCAATAATCCAATAATCACAGTTCAGAGTCAAATATACAGTTTGGTACACAAAGTTTGCAAACAGCAGCAAAAACTCACAGTAAATCCACGCTGGTTAATACACTACACTTCTGCAACCACAACCAGAAACAAACAGCAACCAGTAACCAGCATCTAACAGTGATTCTGGCTCCATCTTATGACCGCTTGAGGAAACAGCAACCAATCACATTTACATTACTTAAAGATACAGTATTGCAATCCTGGTTTATATATTGTCAGCCCAACTGTTAGATTACATTCCTAACACATCTGCTTGAACATTTGTGTGATTGCTGTTTTATTTGAACAAAAAAGAGCCTTGATTCTGAATTGGTGAGCTCTTTGGACTGAAGTGTAGTGGTAGCAATATGACTGATTAAAAACTTGCCTTGCAGTCAGTCGGAAGCAATCACTTTGCATACTTTATATTCTGTATCTGTTTTTTCTGCTGGACAGATTTATTGATGTGATGGCTATCCAATGTGAAATAAATCTTGAAAGTCTCCATATAGGATGTGCTAAGGTTTGCTGTTCCTTTCTTATCTTTGAATCCTGCCACATCACTGCTGATTCCACTTGCAAGCCATACCCAAACTACATCTCTCTATGTTTTTTCCTCCCTGTAACTTGGCCTAAGAAAATAGCTGATATCGTATTCTCCAGACTGAAGGGACTTGAGCATAACATCTCTACAGAGAAAATGGAGCACTGAGAAGAGACAGTATATTGCAGTGGGCCATTTTCCAGAAATTCTCGTCATCCACAAGCAAGATTTCCAGGCCACTAGCAAAAAGAGAACTTCTTTTCCTTTCTGTCCTCATTTCCTCCATCTGGCAAGCATAGTCTTAACATCAAACCTTGTCTGGATTTTTGCGTATCTACAAACTAACCTCTTCCTGAGCAGCTGTTCTCCTCTGCTCAGGGCTTCCCTAATAAGGACTAACTGCAAATTAACAAGCTCTACTGAGTGACCTTGATTAGTACCCTGTCTGAAACTGACACGATCTTAATTAGTTACACTCTGAAGGCTTTTGCTTTCTAACTGCTGTAGCACATGCCTGTGATTGAAAAACCAACCTTTCTGGATTGAAAAACAATTTCATATACATGTAGGCCTATATATTTTTTCTGCAGTTTTATGGTAATTTATTACTTGCTGTTTATATGTACTTTCTGAGCTTATGCACTGGAGGCAAATTGTGTCCGATTACACATGGCCAATAAAGAATTCTATTCTATTCTATTCTATGCTATTCTATCCTATTCTATTCTATTCTATTCCACTTATTTTTACCCTGGATGCCAAGAAAGTTAAACAATTAATGTGGCCTCCTTAACACCCTCCCCCCAATTTGTACTTCTTTCCAATTGTCCATGTCCTCCTTTGTCTGTCCAACTACCTGATAATTCTATCCATAAGCTTTTTTAGCCAGCCAACTGACTCTACTTCAAGATACCAAGGACTGAAGTGCTTCTCGCTGAAAAACAGCTTAGAGCCCAGACTTAGATCTTGAGTCCATAATTGGAATTCTGGCGGTCTGCTTTGCCTGGAGCATCAATCCATCAGCCAGTTCATATTTGCTTCTCTTCTGTGAGTAGAAGAATGTGTGTTAGGAGGAGAGAGTATGTCAGACAACATTCTAGAACATGCTTTCCTGCTAGATATGATGTAGCCTGGTTCTTCATGAATAACCAAGATCTGGACTGTTTTTAAGTTTATGGAAAGGTAGCACTGGCTTTATTACTATCATGTAGAGGTAGTCCTTCGATTACAGTTCCTTATTCAGCATCTGTTCAACATTATGAGGGGGACTTACAACTACTTCACAAAGTTACAGTATCCACTTCTCATGTTATGAGGGGGCAGCTGGCTCATATTTACAAAGTTGCAATGTCCTTCATGTGCTGGTTGTGGGGAAATAGTTCAGCAATTAAGAACTATCCCCTTAAGGGATTGACTTCTGGGAAATGTAGTTTTATGCCATGTGATCGCATTGGTGTTTCTAATTGGCCAGTGGGGCTTTTCAAACTGTAATCTTGTCGGGATCTTTTCTCCCCTCAAGGCAAGAGCCATTTTTATTCCCAAAACCGCATGGAAAGGATTTCTTTCCACCTACACAAAAAGGAACAGACATTATACACCTCAGAAGAATCCCTTCAGTAACTGTAAGTTGTTGACTGAGAATATCTGAAGAAAATAAAGCAAGCTACAATTATACCTTTGTGTATTGAGTTTAATTATCTGTGAGAAGCAGTCTGTGTGCTTGAAACAGAACACTTCAGTCTCATGATTGTCATTTGTAATGACTGGCTTTCACAAGTAAACTCAACAGTGAACATGGGAAGAGGTTGCAATTGACTCCCACTGCTTGTTTGCCTCCCTATGCTTGATGGCTCCTATCCATGGCCTCTGCCCTTCTGCCTACAGCTCTCACTCAACAGACTGCTTGCCTGGGACTCTTATCTATTCCTGCTTAATGACCCATGACCCATGTGGTCCTGGGATTAGGAGAGTAATCAATGCTTCTGGGATAACTGTCATTAAATAATACAATCATGTGACATGGCACTGCAACACTTAGTGACAGAAATCCTAGTTTGCTGTTGTAATTGCTGTTGTAATTCAATGACTACCAGTAAATGTTAAATGAATATCCATGGCAGACTTGAGGTATAAGACTTGGGTGGAGGTTAGACAGCTATCTGTCAAAAATGCTTTAATACTGCACTGAGTAGAGGGTTGAACTCAATGGCCTAATTGATTCATCCTACTTCTAGGTTGTTTGCTTCCAGTTGCAGGAATTTTGTTTTGAAGTTCTTAAATTGAGATTGTACTGTACTTGAAGTTTGGCTCCAGCTATTTGAAAAGTTACACTGGAAACTAGTCGTCTTGTCTCCACACTTCATTAATGGAATTTAACCAGCATTGTATGATGGAGAGATATACTGAGATAGCATTTTCTGTTTGCAATTATCTTGCATTTCCTTATATCTTCTTAATTATCTTAATTATCTTCTTTTAGTTATCATTTTGGTTTAATACATTACGTCAGAAAAGATGAAATTAAAAAACTTTTGCCTAGAAATACATAATGTAATTTGCCAATTGAATTAGCAATCACTGAAGTCAAAAGATGTCTTTTAATAATTAAGCTATGAGGGTATTTTTCAATGTCCAAAATAACTTTGTATTTAAAAACAACTCTGATATGGAACAAACTTATCCTGGAATTATTTATGGGTTGTAACTCTGTACATTCAGTGAGATTACAGCTGGAATGATCTTCTCTTAACATAAGGCTTTTAAATGTTAAATCTTGCCGGATTGTTTATAATAAAGAAGTTTTTTGTATATTGATGAGTTTGCTTATTCTGATTTGTGATGCTTGCTGTATTTATGGCCATTCTTAATAATAGGCTTTAATAAAAACTGAACTACCAATAGGAGTATCTTTATATGTAGAATTAATTTAATATTACTTTGAAAATATGTTTTCAGTTTTACATAGTTTGTAAATATTTTCAAATTTATTTTTAGTTTGTTCCTCTTTTTTCTTAGCTGCACCTTTAAAAAAATTCTGAAAAGTTGTGGAAAAAAGTCTATTCTGTACACCTGCATGCTAACAGCCTTCTATATAATCAGTGGGATCGTATGTTAAGATACCCATGAGGCACATTTGGTGTTTGATGAAATTCAACCAGTGTGGCTTTTATTTGTCAGATTCAGATCCTACTTTTCCTCCAGGAGCAAAAAATCTCTCGTATAACTCTACAGTCTCCTGCTTTTCTGACAACAATAACAAACAACCTTCGGGAGGATGCCTGGCCCCCACATTATCCAACTGAGACTGCAGAGCTGATATTACATTTGAGCCTGGGTTTGCTCAGATCCTACTCCGTAATATTCAAGGTGGTATTAACTTTTTTGCATAGATGGTTCCTGCATTTCAAAATGCCTATCTACCGTAGTGCCTTTCCAATATAAAGATTTGATTTTCTGTGTTTATAACAATTATTTGCCTTTTCCTTTTAGTCCTTCCTTTTGTTTTAAGGTTTTAAGGCTCAGATCCTACTCCAACCCTTTCACCACAATACCACACTCCAAAGGACATTTTGCATCTGCAGACAGAAAAAGTGGGAGAGATTAATCTACCAAGAGAGTTCCCTATCAAAAGAGTGACTTTCACCAAAACAACATAATAACGGATCATTTATATTACCTACCTAGGACTTTGACTTCAATATTTTTAGTGAAGTTTTTTTTTTATTATTTTCAACGTGAGGTCCCAAAGAGAGAGGCCTGCAAATTCAAAGCCATAATCTCGTTTATCATGCTGGAGATTACACCTTGATCAGATGCTCAGTAGAGCACATTAATCCTCTCAGCCAGCTGTATGCAAAGGGCAAAGGTGAACCCTCCTGCCTTCCTACTTGACTTGGGGTGGGAGTGAGGAGAACTGCCAGAAAGCTTGAAGATTCAGCTTCATTTTTTAAGTTCACTGACACACCGGACAAATAAAAAGCCTCCTCTGATTGAAGGTCATAGCTATTGTCAGGTCTGATTCATCTGTCATTCCTTGAATGGGAAATTATGCAGAATTAGGAGAAGACAATTGACCCAGCATTTGGAGTAAATGGTGTGAAGCTAGTAATATTCTATTTATAGCTCACTTTTTCTCCAGGAGTTCAGTGCTGCTTCCATGGAAAGCATCTTTTGTTAATCCTCGCAACAACAACCCTAATGGGTCAAGAGAGAATGTGTAAATTCATGCTGGACTAAGCCTTTCTATTCCAGTTTCCTGGGTGAACAGGAGGATGGGAAAAGTAATTAATTGCATGCACTCCCTTTGCTCAGAAAAAATACAGGCAAAACCAAAAAGATAAAATGCGACTGTGGGAGGAAGAAAACTAGCCATTGTAGACTAACACCAGGTCTCCAAACATTTTAACTACCCCATTTAATGCTATTCGTTCTTTAGTGGAGATGAACGTGTTTATAGTAAATGAGAAACTCTAAATGTTTAAGGATCATAGCAGAACATAAGGTTTATACGAGCTCTCATTTATGAGGATAGTTGGAGAAGTACAACTATGGACTTCAACAGCCATTAATGTCTTTTTTTTTTCCTTTGCTCCAATTCCCATAAAAGTGTGAGTGGTCAGTGTTGATACAAAATCTCTGGTGGATAGAATTACTGACAAAGCCTGGCAAGACAGGAAAGGAAATTGTTTCTGGGGAGGGATTATCTGAGACTAGAGTAAGACCAGAAAAACAAGACAGAATACGGATGTATTTAAGCGCTAAAGGGCAGGAATGAAACAGAACAGATGTGAAAATTATATTGGAATGAAAACCATGCCCAGCCTATTGGAAATTGAGAGCCAGGAAGAATAAAGTTGTAGTCTAGTCCATGACATAGGCTTAAATTGGCTATGATGAGCAAGGTTTATTAAAATTAAGGGCCTGCAGTGTGTTAGGGGAAAGAACATAAATTCCGCCAAGGCTGAACATTACTGATGCAAATGTGCATAGCCCTTGGAGAGAACTTCTAATGAGAAATCAGGGTAACAGTTACCTATCCTCTTGCTCACTCAGGAATCCAGTGTAATGTTATAGAGAATCACCTTGGAAGACAATGGGAAGAGATGTACACTGGACAACCAATGGATAAAAGATGTCTTGGTCCACAGAATGACTGAGGGCATGGGAAATGTTTCAGAAGGGCCCCTCCCTAGTTTATCAGCGGGGGGACGGGACACAAATAGCCTTTCAAGATTCTGTTAATGTAATCTTAAAATAAAGATAGAGCACAGAACACCTGGTTGTGCTTCTTGTCTGGACTACTTTGTGGCGATAATATTCATCTGTAAAGTAGGAGTAGGAAGATAGGGGCTTCCTTGCAAGATTGTTTTGAGCACCGATTCCTGCAAATAGAGGACACTAACATCCATTTCATGTAAAACATTACCCTGCAAATGAATTCCCATAAAATGAATTTATACTAATAAGCCACCCAGGGCAGAATGTTAACAAGTGATGTCAGGAAGGATACAAAACTTGGGGAAATTAGAGAGATTAGAAATACTGATGGAAGCTTCCATCAATTAAAATGACTATAACTGGATGTACTTTCCTGAAATGGAGGGTTATAAGAGCCAAGGGAGTAGCTCAAACTGTTGGATTTAGAGATCATTTAAGAAAAATACTGATTTTGGCTGATACTTACTTGGATATATTAATAAAACCCGAAGAACAATTTATGGGAAATGATTTCATACAAGTTCCCAATCACATGGAAAAGAAGATCCCATAAAGTAGCATGGTATCTTTATGTTTCAAAGACCCCTTAGTTTGAAGGGTTATGCAAATCTGATGTTTCAAAGACACAGTAAAGATAAAGAGGGCGAATTTGGTAGTTGTTAAGGCACCAGGCTAGAAACCAGGAGATGGTGAATTCAAATCCTGCCTTAAGTACAAACTAGCTGGATGATCTTGGGTCAGTTACTCTCTTTCAGCCCTAAGAAGAAAATAATGGCAAAGCACTTCTGAGAAGCATTGCCAAGAAAACTGCAGGGACTTATCCAGACAATTTCTATCTAGGAGTCAACACTGATTCAAAGACACACATACAAAAGTAACCCTCAGGTCAAGCTTGACTCTTGATAGCCATCTGAATACGAGTGTATTTTTAAAGCAACAATTTGGAAGTGATTTGCTGTTGCTTTCTTCCAGGATGTTTGTTCTACTTCCTTTTGTCTAAGCCCTGGAATTTCCCAGAGATCTTCCATGTAAACTATCCAGGTCCAACCTTGTTTAGCTTTTTCAGGTCAACCAAGATCAGGTAGGCACGGGCACCTGCTGTACTCAGTTTAAAGATAATGTAGTATTTTGGAGTGCAAGGGCACAGCACTACTTAGGCTGCCTGGTCACCAATTTCCCCGCTATGCATTGCACAGTGTAAATTTATAAGTATTACTATAAAATATGGACCATTCAAATTCCCCTGCCTTAAGTGAATTGGAGGGGAAGGCTGGGCATCCACCCATGAGTCTCACTGTCTAAGTAGGGATTAACTTGTCTCCATTAATTCAGGAAGATCAACAGGAAGAGCCTGGAGTCACTGAGATTGAAAAATCTGGGATCAGTGCCCTAAAAAGAAACACTGTCTTTAACTTGTCCCATTAGGAGTCTAGGCTAAACCACAGTATGGGTGTTCCGTCTGGTCAGCCATCCCAGCTGTTGTCCAGAGATTATTTCACTCACTAAAGAATCTCCCAATCATTCCAATTCACCACCCAAATACAATTTTAGGAACATCTCCAGCTTGGTTGTTATCAAAAGTCATAACTTCCAATCTAAGCATGTCTCACTGAGCCATGAGCATTGCACAACCAGGTTCCTTAGCCATAATTTCCATTCCTCTGAGGTTAGTAGCTCCTGCAAATCACCCTTGTGCAGCACTTCATCTAGAGAAGATGCCTCATCGCCTCCTGGTGTTCTAAAAGCAACACCAGTGGTGAAATTCAATTTTTTTTACTACCGGTTCTGTGGGCGTGGCCACAGGATTAAACATCACCGAGCACAGAATTAAACTTCACCAAAGTTACAATGTAATAAGGGGAGAGGCAGTTTCTGTGAGCAAGGCAATAAAGATTAGGCTAGAAACAACTGCCTAATCTACAGGATTAACCCTGTAAAGTTAATCTTTACAGGATTAACCCTGCAAAGTTGGAAAAAAACGAAAGGAGATTTCTTCTAATAACTGGTTCTATAGAACTATTCTATAGAACCAGTGCCAACTGGCTGAATTTCACCTCTGAGCAACACCAATGATTACAGTTAAACAAAGTTTAAGCAAGTCCCAGAAGTTGTAACAAGTTACAGAACCTGATATATTTTGGATTATGAGCCCTGCAGGCCTTTGCCTTTGCTCTGGAGTGGATGGGACCGGATGCCAAAAATATTTATGGATTTTTCTCAAATATTAAAACACACACACACCCACACAAAACCCCAGGTTGAAAATAGAGCCTTTCTCCACCACTGAGTTAAAGGTTCCATCCACCCATCTCCCACTCAGAAGAAAACTCTATCAGATGAAACTTCCCACTGTTGATTCCTCCTATTCCCACATGTATTGCGTCTGATCCCAATTACTGTAGTCATCTGACTTCCCTCAAGGTAGTGCAAAGTAAAGCAGGACAGTCTTCCTTTAGATGGATACAGAAAAGTAATTATTTTTTTAAAAAACAAAGGTAGAATTCAGGAGAATTCTAGATGGTGGGCAAGCAAAACTGGATTTTTTCATCTTTACAACAGTCTCTGAATTATAACTGGAAAATTCCAGGAAACTGTAGAAGTTCAAGATGATTGAAATACAGTTATGTTTGCCTCTGAAAAGAACTGCTCTTTTTCTAGAAAAAGTATAAAACTCTACCTGGGGGCTTGCACTATATTGGTACTTAGTCTTGTTTTCTATGCTAAATTCTCTCTCTCTCTTTGCATTTGCTTGTGATGATATTAAATGTTTTGTATCCCTCTTGTATCTTGAGGTCCCATATTTTTTAGAGTTTGTGATCAATAATGAAAAATAATTCAAAATCCTTCCAGTATTCTGTTTGGACCATGGTGCTTTCTTTTGATTTTTTTAAAACAAAGTTTGCCAACTGTGGTTGGGGCAGTTCTGCAATGTAACTGTTAGCTCTGAATGTTTGCCTAATAATATTTAAAGTTTTAAAAGGTGTTTTACCTTGTAGCTTTGGAAAAATAAATTATATTTTATGTGCCTGTGAGATACAATAGGTTTATCTTCTAAGCAGGATAGGAAGGGTAAAATTCTCCAGCTGTTATGCCTACAAGTTATATAAACAAAAAATGATGTTACTGAAATATTTCCAAGTATATTGACTTTTCCCTGGAAAATAGATAGTGGCAGAGGAACAACCAGACCACTAACCCAAACCTGACTAGGGTTCAAAACATGCCCTAGGTTTTTTGGGACAGGAGATTTGGGACTCATGAGCTTTCAATCCTATGGCCTTAAGCAGTGGTGGGATTCAAATAATTTAACAACCGGTTCTCTTCCCTAATGGCCAGCTGAACCAGCAGTTCTCCGAACTGCTTAGAAAGTTAAGAACCGGTTCTAGCAAATAGGTGCGAACTGGTTGAATCCCACCTCTGGCCTTAAGACATTTATATTAAAAATATAAAATCATGGCATTTTCTAAAAACATCATTTGCAAGTATGTTATTAAGTTGGTAGTATATTAGCAGTTTATTATGCATGCCACTTCAGCAAAAGGAAAAATGAAACTGGGTAGAATATGAGTGGGAATTATTTTAGCAGGAGAACAACCTCTACATCTAAATGCTATTAACACATCCTGATAGGAGACTTACTGCTGCTGTAACTATATTATGGTCCATAAAGGCATGAAACATGATAAAATTCAGATTTGCTATGGAGGTAGATGCGGAACAGTTCCCTCACTAAACACACAACAAAAAACTAAAGGAATACTACTTACCAGATTGCTTCCATAATATTCCTTTTCTCATAAATACTTGTGCTTATTTAATTACTTTTTACAGACAACCCAGACATTGCCAAACCAGTGAAGCTGGATATTTTCTTTGTTACGGTCCTGTTCTTTTTCAAATACAACCGTGGCACTTTTTATGGGAGAAGATAAACAAAACTTTCAGTAACTGAAGACAGGGCCATCTTGATCTCTATGGCCCAAATATGCTATTGAGAGGTTTAAAGGATGATTTTTCTGTACAAGAGAAGGAAGTTAATGGTTAAAGAACCCCTCCTTTTCCAGTCTGATGAAAATGGGCTTTTTCCAGGGTAGTCAGGGTGTGTGTGTGTGAGTGTGTGTGTGTGAGAAGGTCCTGGGCATGGGGTGGGGAGGGGAGTGTTTGCAGATTATCTAGATGAAGAATTAGAACAGTGAGTCTTTGTGTCTGTGGTGCAAATCATCAATGAAGAAGGCCTTTTTGAATAACTGACTTTATGTTTCATGCTAGGACATAATACTAAGATGGCATGGTTCATATTTAGAAGTTACTTTGGTTGAATCAAGATGAAGGTAGTGCATTCATCTTAGTACTCCTTGATCTCCAATCAATGGTGATGCACTCTACATGGGACTGCCCTCGAAAGCCACATGGAAGCTTCAATTGGTCCAGAATGTAGCAGTGCAAGGAGTCGTAGGCATACTGCAGTATGTCCATGTAACACTACTACTTTATGTGGTGCACTAACTCCCTGTAAGCTTTAGATACAATTCCAGGTGCTTATTATAAAGCTTTTCATGGCACAGGTTGTGATTAACTGCAGGACCATCTATCTCTAATTATCTCTGCTCATTCCATGAGATCTAGCAAAGTGGACATGCTGAGTTTCCCTTCTAGAAAACAATGTTACCTGGCAGGCTGTAGAAGACATGTTTTGTCAGTCCTCTAAAAGCCCTGAAAACCAGACATTGGGCCATGATATCGGATAAGCTCATCCAGAATGAAAGGTCTTGAATGAGATATGTGTTCAACGACCTCAGTTACTTTATTATTAAATTATTTTGGATTTTTTTTTTATGTTCCAGATGTTTGTGATATTGTTTACTTCCTTGGTTGTTGTTGTTGTTCAATTCAATTCAATTCAATTCAAATCTTTATTGTCTATGCACAACATGTGTGCAGTGAAATTGTATGAGCCTCCATCGGTTCAATCACACAAAGCACAGAAACACATAATACATTCAAACACAGAATACATCTCCAGACTTATAAACAAATCCCTAACCCCAGGAAATACCTGGGCTAGGTACACATTTACACACACACACACACACACATTATTCCACATTCAGCTTCACATTCTTCATAATAATAACAATGATAATCACAACAGTAACACTAACATCTGCAATCTTATATAAATCACTCGTCTTTATCATAGATCGGGTGGCGGCATGAAAAATGGTGGAGGGTGGAGCTGAGCAAAGAGACAGATGTCATCTAAACAGGAGACCCTCCCGTGGTAGATATCTTGGTGTGAAGGAGGCTAATACAAAAAGCACAGCTTATTCAGAATCTGGGCATTTTCTCTGAAAAAGTCTAAGAGATGCATTCATAATCTTGCACATTAATTCTAAATACCGTTACGTGAGGTCATGCTTCTCAGATCGCGGTGGAGAATTCAGCATGATCAGTCACAGAAGATCTAGCTGTAAACTGGACTGCCAATGAATGTTTTCCTTTAGCAAAACTTGAGCTATATTTCATCACCTGGCATCAGCACTTAAGAAATCAATTAAAGGAACAATATGTTCTCACCCCCCCCCATTGTATTTTATCTTTTTTCAGTTTTAGAGGGCTACTACAGTTATCCATTAGATTCCCATTTTCCCACTTGTGTTTCTTTTATGAACCATTTTAGCATACTTATTGTAGCAGGCAGCTTAAAAACCATCTTAAAAAGCCAACAAAAATATATATATCTAGGGAAAAAAAAGCCAAATTATTATAATAGGGGGTTTGCATCTTTGCATATCCTCTTGGGACTGTCAAGTTGCCCAGACTCAATGGAAAAAGGCAGATTTGGGCAGTGTTCTTTTAAAAACTTTTTGTGTGCCAGCAGTGAACAACAACTACATATTTATTCAGAAGAAGAAACAGGGAAATTGTAGTGCGGTGAGGCAAAAACTGCTTCCTCAATTTTCCTAGTATTAAGTATCCAATCATTTCCTCTTCTCTGCAGGTTCTTCACATGGAATCTAATTCCAATTATGCTATAATGCAGGGTTTTTTTTTCCAACTTTGGCAACTTCAAGATGTGTGGACTTCAATTCCACCCTGCTGGCTGGGGAATTTTGAGTGTTGAATACATATTGAAGTTGCCAAGGTTGAAAAACACTGCTATAGTATGAAATAATCCTAAAGCTACTGTAAGTCGCTTGAAATGTTGGAAAAAATAGAAAAGCGGAGTATAAATTCAACAATATATTTTGAAAATAAACTAATTGCTGGCGAGGAGCACTTTCCATCTCCCATCTCTTTTGAACCCAGATAAAATGTTTTGCTTGCTTTTGATTCCCCCCCCCCCATTCTTGCTTGAAAGTCGTTTTGCATGTCCTAGTAAAAATGAGCAATGGTGAAATTGATCAGAGTTAACAGGCAACAGGCCAGCTCTAATTGTTTGCTTGCTTCAAAACAGGCTACAGTAAAAACAAAAAGTTTCCTTCTGTTTTGCATGGAACCAGCCAGTGTGTTTTGTGGTGTGTGTGTGTTTTCTTCATTGTTTATCTTTAAGAAAAAAATTGCAAAGAGCTGTGGGACATTTAAGTTCCCATTTCACTTAAAAAGGCAGACAAGCCAGCATGCAGAGTTCCAACTCCTTGTATTTTTTTTTCTCCCCCTTGATCCTTGTTTGTGCTGGAAAAAGGAACTATACTGAAATGGGTGTTCACACAAACAGTGAGATGGAGAGACGCCTTTTGCAACTACAAGTGCCTGAATATAAGGTTTAATTAGTAGGGAGCTCATTTTATACTAGATCTGACACTGATCCTTAATGTAGTAATCTCACTGGAGATAGAGAAAAGGAGAAGGAAGAAAAGGAGAGAGAGAGAGAGAGAGATTTTCCCATTTTTTAAAAAAAAATTCATTTCAAAATGAGAAAATAAAAGGCAGGGATCTTCTTTTGCAGAATCTTAAACTTGACCAACTATACTGACTAGAAGCTAAATAAATGTTGATCAAGTGGTCCAATCTGGCTCATTGAAGCATCAGGGAATTTTTCATAAGGAAATCTTTCTTCCCCATAAACTTGTTTTTGGAAATGTTTTTCATCAAGTGAGAACCCTTTTATTTTAAGAGGCTTAGTGAAGGTCTGTTGGCACAGAAGTCTTGACTGACTTCAATCTTATTCTTGGGGTCATTTCTAAGCCTTGCTATTCATTTATGTTTATTATAGGTTAAAGACAAGCGTTAAAGAATAACGCTTCCTATTGTCCAAAGTATACAAAAGTTCCCAGAGGTTTATTTCATTATTTGAAGTGTGGCTCCAGGATCCAATTTGCAGACAAATTCAGATCCTTGTTTTAGTAAGTGTCCAATTATTGCTTGCTTCCTTTGTACAATATGATAAGGCATTCAGTCAAGCTGTGCAATGAGAAAATCAAAGACGATACTTTTTTTTAAAACTTTCATTCATTATTAAAAAAAATTAAGAGAGTAAAAACAGCTCTTAATGATTTATCCAATCTTCACATGCCAGTTATGGCTTCTCTGCTTCAAATGATTTTCTTGTCAGAGAAGTGAGTCGTATTACATTGACATATTGGACAAGCTAATTTATTATTTATCTCCTACATTTAAGAGAACCCAGGAGATATATGCATCCAATATACACTCAAAACACAAACAGCAACTCCACAAAAACTAAACAAATAAGAAAAAGAGTGAAATAAAAAAATACCATATAGAACATCTAATGCTACAGTTAGCAGTTGAAAAAAAAGATTTGTGAGAAAAGGCAGAATAAGTTGTAAAAACGATCAGTGCCAACTTCGCTAATCTAAAACCTCTTTCCTCCTTTGAGATGCGTTGGAAGGAATATATCTCTCCAGAGATGGTGATCTGAACTAAAGAGGTAATGAAAATTCTTTGAAGAATAAAATTTAGGCAAATACTGTACATTTTAAAAAATGTATTCTACCAATCAAAATAACAATACTAATTAAATCGTTATCTTCAAGTTATGATTTTTGCCAGTTGAATGTGTTTCAAGGAACATAGGCAGAAAAGTCTCAAAGAAAAACAGAACATTAATATAAAGTAATTACTGACAGAAAATGAAGAATCTTCCTCTAAGTAGGTTTTTCCAGGGATCTCCTGTCCAAATTTATACTACTTAGCATCCATCTTATTGCCTCAGCAGCTATTTCCAACCATTTTCCATCGCCATTTCCCTGTCTGCTCTAGAGAAATCATCACTGAATGAAGAAGTTTAAAAGGCAATTGACACCACTTGCCATAATAGATGACTACTATTTAAAATGGACTACTGTAAAGGCTGTTTCAGATTTTTCCTGATCCACTTTTTTTTTGCAGAAAAAATAAACAAACTAGCCAAAGACATGTAGCACAAATCCATTTATCTTGTATAAGGCTAGCCGAACCTAACAAAACCCATGCCTTATTTCGTGGCTGCTCTCCTATCTGCTTTTATAAAATCTGTTGCTCTTCGGTGGATGTGAAGGATGCTGTCAAGCTCTGTTTTCTAGAAGAAGATACATTTTGTATTATGAAGGACAGGGAGATAAAAGTTTATCCCTTGATATGGTGAACGTCTGGGAGGTGGTATAGATCTGTTTGCCTGAGAGCCTAACCTACAACTATTATTCTTGCTTCTAGTTCCCTGTCACTTTCTTCCTTCTTCTCTTTGTGAGTGAAAATGCCTTTCGGGAGGTAAAGTAGAACTTTTATGGGGTGTCAGAGCATCCTTTGACAGTTGGCAAACACCAATGACACCTCATTTTTGTAGAACACGCCAGCTTGGCCTGATAGCGGGGTAGGAATAAAACTGTCAAGAACTTTGGGCCACGCATTACATAAACAGTCCGTGAGGATCCACTCAGAAGTGATTACATGCTGTACCTGTCCTACAGAGGCTGAAATGTCCTAGGAAACTGCCAAGCTGCTGCATGCGCCATTTGCAGGGAAGTGACAGATGATCCATGCCAAATACATAGAACCATTGGCAAGTTGTGACTCAAGAGGAAAGCAATAGCAGAGCTAACAACCACATGCTAAACCCAAAGGATTTTGCAGAAATGGTGTGTGTGGCTAAGAGTTAGGGTGATCCAGCAGATAGAGTGTTTGGGCTGGGAGACCTGGATTCAGATCCTAGTTTGACCATGGACTCACTGGGTGGCCTTGGGCAAGGTGTTATCTCTCTCAGTCTCAGTTTCCCCATCTGCAAAAAATTGGAATAATCATGACCTAATGACCTACCTTAGAGGAGTTGTTTTGCAAGGCATCCCAAACCTGGCAACAAATTAATATAATGTAGTCTACCGTACATATAACAATCCCCCCACATTGATCCCAGGGCTCTTTAGAATTCTTAGAAAAGTACAAGTTAAAGTTTTATGCATTAATTTAATTATCACGGCAGCAATAGCTCTTGGCAATTAAAAAAAAATCCTAAGGACTATATACAGGGAGACTCCTTTTACTTGCTTATCATCTCAGCAGAAAATAAAAGTACAACTCCTCTCAAGATGAGGAGCTGAGAAAAAAAGATCTTTCTGCAGGATCCGATTTGGGTCGATCACCGGGACCAGAGGTTTTATTTTCTGATCTTTCAGATTCATGCCCGGAGCACATCCTCAGGGAGCTTCTCTCTGTACTCTGGGTTGTTCTGTGCATTGATGGCTGGCTATTGGGTTGTCGATAGCCAGTAATCACAGACATCTAAGAAGCTACACAACAGCCATCAAACAAATACCACACACAGAACAGTCCAAAGCAAAACAGAGAAGTTCTCTGAGGATGGTGTCCAGCATTTGGAAGGCAAAACCTCTGATCCTGGTGACTGACCCATATTGGATTCTGCAACATTATTCTGGGACACATATATTTGCCTTCATTTGTGAAAGATCTTTCTATACAGGACTCCTATTGTGAGCCCTCCCCTGTAAAAAATTTGATTCCTGCAAAGAATTCCTGCAAAGCGTACTAGACTGGAGATGCTAAAGCGGTGCACCTGTAGAAGCTGTACCCAGCTCTGAATCAGTAATTATCCTAATGAAATACTTGAAATACTCCAGGGGCTGGGCTGGGAGAGCAGGGGAACAGTGGAGGGGGCAGGGCAGACCTCAACCAAGTCTGCCTAGATACAGTATAGGTAGGGAGAACAAAAACAAAGTACTTACGTGGCATGATGCCTTGGCCGGCAAGCTGCTCTCGACTTCTCCGCTGTTGTAACCGCAACTGTAAAACTGGGAGAGAGTGCACCTTTCAGAAATGAACTCTAAGTTCTGCCCAAATAACCAATGAAATCAATGAAAACCTTTCATTGGTTCAGATTTTCTACTCTACTACAAAGGAAGGGTTCTGGACTTGATCACATGCAGGAAAGAATCACCCTCATTCCGTCCTATTACTGAAATGCATCTTTTTTCTTATTCTGTAAGACTAAGCCAATTAACTTGAGGTTTGGTCGAAGGATCCTTTCTCCAACTTCTCCCCCTTTCACGCCCATACGTAAAGGTTAACAATTTTATAACAGAGCAGCAAGGCTACAGCTGTAGCAAATTTGGCTAGGCTGATGAAAATATTGAGCTTTGGTTATTATACCATTTTAATAAGTTTATAATGCTTCCGTTTTTATTCATACTCCTTTTCATGTTAGGAATGGAAAAAAAACCAACCCCAAAATATTTTCACGAATTTTTTAAAAAGAAAATGCAAAATTAAATTATTTCACATCTGGAATATAGAATATGTGGTCAAACAGATACTTGGTGTTCTGTTGACCTACAAGAAGAAGCAGAAAATACAGGAAAGGACTGGGATAACTTTGATCTGTAAGATAAGAACATGAAGAATGACAAGAGAATGCAAGCAAAACTAGATGCGAATTCTAACTAGATCAAATTAAATTGAGAGATAACATAATGTGTTGTGCATGTATCTTATTTAGAAATTAGTAAGTTTTATTCCTGGGTAAGTGAGATTGCAGCCTTAAGTTACTACTGAAGAATGCTATGAAAAGGAGTCTGCTTCTTCTTCTTTGCATTATTTTGTTTTTTAGGCTTTTGAAGAAAAATAATGAATGTAGCTAAAATTTAGAGACAGTCTAGGAAGGTATGGGCTATCTTACAGAGAAGGCCTGTCTGTGACAATAAATAATTGAATAATCTTTAAACTTTTGGCATTTATTAAATCCAACTCATTCTTCCTTTCATTTTTGAGTAATGTCCACTTATAGAGACTGCAAACACATTTCTTTCTTTCTTTCTTTCTTTCTTTCTCACTCACAATGGATTACCAGGTACATCTGGCATAACATAACCTTATCTAAGGTGAACACCATCACCTTAGCTTACATTGTCTTTCCAAAATCCATTTAGGTCTTTAATAATTATCAAGGTTTAAATTCCAAGTCACTACATTTGTTTCCAAATTAAAAATCAAGTTCAATGGCATTTTGGACTTTTAAATTTTTTGAAAAAAATTAGGACAAATGAAAGCTGCAGACCAGAGAGAATGTTAAGTGAAGAAATCGTATTTTGTCTGCTACAGGAAGATGTGATACACTCAGCCGTTTGTTAAAGAAGCAAGTCAAGAATCAATTTACATATTACAAATATTATGCAGAAATCTTTCAAAATTGCTCAGTGCTGATAGGTCTGTACTGATTCGCAATCCAAAACATAATCACTAGGGAGTAAGTGTGGCAAAGGGCAGTAGGAGTCAACATCCACAAAACTGCAACAGAGGATGAACCAACAATCAAGACTAGGAAATAACGAATCTATCAATCCTTATTATTCCTACCTGAACACTTTTAAACATCTTATATTCTTTCCATCCTGTTGATGAAGAAGTCAGGTATTTTGGGAAAGTTGTTGTCCAAAACTCAGTAAAATAAAATCTTGTCAATTTGTATTGACCAATTCAGGCAAGTAAAAGTGAAATATTCAAAGCCTTTGCCACTTCACTTTCTTTTACATTAGATTTTCCCCCCCAAATCTCAAATTCTTTCTGTATATCAAGAAATCTGAGATTACAATATTGATAAGATGTTATAGCAGAAAAATTACTAAACCAAAATGAGTAGATAGAGCTGCCATGGTGAATAATTCCATTTCACCTCTTATATTCATCTCAGCATATACTCAGCTGAAGACAAATGACACACAGTTTATTAAAGTCTCTCTACAATAATCTTTGAAACTATTTTCTTAGAAACTTGTATACTATATAAGCTTCTCTTTTTCCAAGTAAAATTCATTCATGGTGTTGTTCTTTCACTTTTGCAAAATCTACTTTTTTCCTTTAACCTTTAAGAAAACAACTGCTATATCAACAAATAAACAAAACTCTGTTAAGTATTTTTGCTGTAATTACATACAGGCCTTCTTATCAGAAAATCAACATCCATTATCTTGGTGAAGAAATTCATTAAGGCTACAGGGAGGGGGAAGCATCTCAATTTTTAAATCATGACAGAACTGTTAAGGGAATGGAGCTTTGTCTTCTTGACAGGGACTAGTTCTTATTTGGATGGAAGTGGGGAAGGGGGAAATCTTGCCATTTCCACAAATAATCTCCAAGAACAGAGTCTGGGAGACAAATGGCTTCCTTGGGGCACCAGCACCCTCTTAAAAAGTTCTCGTGATTTGTTTATGCCGTCTCAGGCTTACCACTGCAGAGGGATTAAAACATCTGTTTGCATGCTGCTTTAATCAGGGCTAGACAATGGACTTGCCCACTTCAGAGATGTCATTTCAGCCAGAGAACATGGGAGGAAAGAGATAGAGAGCTGTGGGAGGCAGCCGCCAAAGACCTGGGCATTCAGAAAGTGTGGCCTGTTTCATATGGTCTTAGGAACCAGATGTAAAGCTTTGACATCAGGAAAACTTAACGGCACATGTATGCCAAAATATTTCCCATTTATTACAGCAAAGCTCAAAAGCTCTTTTTGGGTGGAAAGAACATCAGATGAGTTTCTGCAGTCCTGTAATTCATCTACATTCTTTAATTTGAATGGTATGAATGCTTGATCTGCATTTTCAGCACATACTGAATGTATGGGAGAGAGAAAAGAGTCATTCCCAGAAATTTCAGAGGAATTTTCTTCCCCATTGGAAACCGGAAAATTACAACCACGGCGATTCAGAATGTCTAAAACTTTTTGTTCTCCTTTTTTTTAATAAAAAGAGTTGCTATATAGCCATATACAAGTACTAATTTTCAAGGCAGAATATTAATTATTTCCCAATTGAGTACGTATATACTAGTATTTATTTATTCATTCATTATGATGTTCTTGTGATAACAATGAGATTTTTTAAAAAAAGATTTCTTTATTCTTTACCTTTCAATTACGGCATAAACAATGGCAATGACGTTTCAATGAATTATTAGCATATATTATGAAAATCAACACCAAAATGTTCATACACAAGTCCAAATTGAAGCCAGAATTTTGTCTTGCATGTATCAGAATAATACAATTCTGATTAGTATTATGAATATTTTGTTCTTTTTTTTACATAAAAGTATCTGTGACTATGAGATAGAATTTACAGAGAATCACTCATCTGCAAAAAAAAATGACATTATTTCTGTTCTTTTATGATCCAGGTGCTACTCTAGTAACAAATAAATCTGCTGAGAAACTGTGTGATGATTTCATTTAGCTTTAGAGAAACTTTTTCTTTCAAACAATGGTTTGAAAAGGCTGAGCTAATTTGCCATCATCATTGGTTAGTTACAGAACCAGATGAAACAATAAATATGAAAAACTATTTAGCTAGAACAATGAGCAAGATAGGCCATCAATCTATCCTATGTTTACAAGACATAAGCTCTCCATGGAAGTTAACATAACCCTACAAATACACAGATAGAGGCAGTTTGCCAAAAAGCCTACATAGCCTAAGACATCTCAGTAAGACAGAAAACGGCATTCCCTCCTTTAAGCGCATTCAAAAATTGGCTAGAGTGGCAGTTGTACCCTGGAGTCTTCTCCCTGCCCTTAAGGGCAGCAGAGCAGCCAGGGAGGCATAGTCTAACACTCTCTCTCCCTCTCTCTCTCTCTCTTCCAAGTTTCAGAAAATTGTTCCATTCTCCCGGTGGTATATTAATCAACATAGCAGTCCCATTATGACTAACGGTAGCCACCATTTGGAAGTTCATTCACAGTGACATTTATTCCAGTGCAACAAAGCTGCAAAAGAACAGGTATTTAATTATTCACAGTTCATTAAAAAGGCACAGATTAATCTTTGTTTACCCAATGAATTTCACCCATCTCAGATCTTCCAGTACTGTATGTCAGGGTAATGGAACTCAGTTTCAGAAGTTAGTAATAAGATTAATAAAATTAGAAAGCAATACTTCTTTGAGCATTTTCAGAGGGTGATGTTCTGAAGGTGACACCAGAAATTGTACCAAAGCTGGAGAACTTTCTGGTGCCTTCCAAGGTACTTTTTCTATTATGAACTAATTCAATGCTGCAAATTTATTCTGCATATTCCTCTTTTTTTTTTCATTCAGTTTGTTGAGCGAGGCTCAGAATTCTTGAGCTTCCCTTCTTTGAGATAAGAAGGTTAAGGTTACACTAGTGATAGAAAAGCTGAAACTACCTTTGCAGAGAAAAAAAACTGCCTGAGATCAAGAAGTCCCTTTTTGGCATGATTTGGCATGATTATACCCCCCCCCCATCTCAATATATGTTCATTAGTGAAAAAACTGATATGTCCTGAGTCATTCAGAAAGAAACTTTTATCAATGTAGAGATTTACTGAATGACCATATCATTAAAATGTCAAGTTACTATAAAATTCTTCAGGTGTTTTCTAAACTGATCAGGTGGTCATTCATATGTAGACTTGGTGGTAAAGCTGAGTAAAATATGTAATCTATCGAATCTATCAAAAATAATGATGAAATTCAATATATCTTTATCCAATTTATTGGCCACCTGGGGTAACTCTGGGCGGCTTATAAATATTTTCATTATGTCTGTTTTAAATGTTTCCCTATATCACAGAAATATCTTTCTCACTGCTATTCAAGCAATGAGACTAAATGCACCTGTTCATTTTCTGCCTTAATAAACAGTTTCAGATATTTGTAAGTTTGTTTTTCTTTGTCGTTTTCTTTAGATCAATTACGACCATGCCACAGACAATAACAAATACAGGCAGGATAAATCTGAGAATTAAATCAGGAGAAATCTCAGTTTTCTGATGAAGGCACGATAATAGTCCCAGTGAAAAATTTAATTAATAAAATTAAATGTGTAAATAAAGCATACAATGTTGATTTCAATCAACAATTATAACTCTGGGAACTTTTGAGAGATAATCAAAAGAACATTTGCTTTGGAATTTGAACTTTTTTTTTCATCAGGAGCTTATCAATTCTTTGTTACTACATTAGGCGGATTTAAAAAAAACAAACAGATCTTTTTTCTAACATGTTTCCAAAATCTGCATTGTTAAAATATTAATCCAGTATGTTCAGTTCCTTCATTTGTCTCTCATTCTGATTAGCACCTGAACTTCCATACAAAGTAGATTCCAGCTTCATACCTATTGACAGGAAAACAACTAGACATTTGCTCGTCATTCATAGGAAAGCATAAAATACATTCAGACAGTACCAAATCCAAACAAAACAGAGACATGATAAATAGTCTGAATGAATCTAGGTTTCAGTGTTGTTAGGGTTAGGGTTATCTCTGTACTCAAAACACAGTCAATTCAATACATTATAATACTCAATACAATATTCAAAGGAACGTACTTGTTCCTTTCTTACATTGACAAATCAACCCATTTTCAGTACAACTGCTTAAGAATCCTGCCTTACTTAGCCAATAAGGCTGAACCCGCAAGCCTAAATATCATAACTTTTCACGTAGTCAAACACCAGTCACCAACCTGAACCCTCAGTGATAGCTAGCAGCTCAGAGATGAACTCTTAAGTAGTCTCCCAACATGGCATCGTCTAGTTGTAGCAGTCCGATACTATCTGAACATGTATTTTTGGGAGCAACAATTCTCTGGAATGATTTTCTCCACCTCCAGGAAAAGTTAAACAGTTAGCGGGAGGGTTCTTGGGCCAACCACTTAATGTTTGTTCCATTTGATTTAATACAATTCCATTGATACTTGGAACCTGGAAGCCAGGCCAAAAGAATAATTGTTTCTGTGAAATTTGTCAGGATGACCTCAGGGTTTGTTTGTTTGTTTTTTGTAAATTTATCTTTGGCAAAATAGCCAAAATAGCATACACCGTAGTTTCTTCACTTTATGAAAATGGAAGGGGAGAGAAAAAAGCCCCATGCCTACAAGACTGCTGAGTCCATTTCAGATTGATATCCCACTCAGAGCGGTGGATAGTCTGTCCCAATGGCATTTGAAGCAGTTCCCATTGTAAGTGAAACTTGCTTGGTTTTTCTCTTGGCATGAGGTTGGCAGAACTCCACCTACTGTTATCGCTTTCTTTCTTTATTTGTAATGAGTTTTTTGGCTTTATAATGTTCAAGTTAATGTTATCGAAGTAGGATGCAATTAAAATTAAACTTATTATATGAATGCAGTCCTAGAAAAACCAAAGAGCTAAACAAAGGAAAGCTCAGCGGGCCTGTCAAAATATGATTTATTCCTGTCAATTTTCAAGACAGGTGAACTTGTCATAGGAGAACATTCTGTAATAAGGTGATACCCGAGAGGAAGTCCTACAAATAGGAGTAAACAATTTCAGCTGAGTATGGGATGGCATTTAAACCAGTGTTTCTATATTTGACTCTAAAACAAGAGGGGGAAAAACAATCGATGAATAAAATTATTCTTTAGTTATGCCCGCCTATTATTTAGGAGTTTAAAAAGAAAGAATTTGGTCTGGAAACAGCCTGGTAACCAGGGATCTTAGTATGGACAACCAAATTCAGACTGTTGTATTCTGTCCTGGGGAGGTTTCTACTAAAGGTATCCAACATATAACATAATTACAGAGAGTCATCTGAAAGATTACCAAAACATGCAGGACAGTGACAATGAAACAGATTTTTAGACTTTCCCATAAATAATTATCCCAAAGCATTCTTCGGTGCATGAGCAAATAGGGTACCAGAGTGGGGGGTTGAATTAGTAGATGAAATGACCATCGCCAAAACATTATGGACAGAAAAAGTCCAAGACTTTTATTTTGTTATCACTATATTTCAAACAACGGTAACAACTGGAGTAATGGAAATGCCATTTCTCTTTTACTGTGTGAATGCTTTTCCTAAAACCAAGTGTGCAACTAGTCAAACACAGACAATATATCCTTCTCACATGTCAAATGTTAACCATTTGTCCCTTCTTCTGACTTGCCCACACAGGTACAAGAAGAATGCAGTTATCGGCCATTATTTATTAAATAAATAAAGAGTGTATAAATAATTCAATGAACTCACAGGGAATTATAAAAAATTAGAGGTTGCCACCTAAATTGAAAGGAGACACTTAAGTCTGTATTCTGTAATTATTTCAGTTACTCATCATAAGAATCCAATATGTCCTTCAGCATGTATTCTAAACTAATGACAAATTTGTTTTTAAATTTTATAAGACAGCAGGACACATTACTGTTTGGTAAAATGTACTATGTTAACAATATATTTTTGCTACTTTTCCATCATAAGAAAATGCAGCAAGCTGTTGGCACTATGAATGAAACTCAGAAGTCTTAATTAGCTGTAATAGAGAAGAGACAGTAGTAAGAAAAGAAGGAATTTGCAAATGCTTAGTTGTAAGCACAATGTGGTAAGTAATGAATATAAGTTATGAGTGTTTTTAATATCACCATTTTAAATCTAGCCAATAAACTAAGTTTTCAGGGAGATTCACAAATTAAAAACATAAATTGTAATGTTGGAACATACGTTTAAACAATTCTTCTATCCAGATGGAATACGATCCAATGTTCATTGGAATCAACCAGATATAGGTTAGGGTGGATTTTTCCCCCAAGATATTAGACATCTACATGTCTACTGAAGTAAGTTAAGGATTTATAAGTTTCATTGAAAATCACAGGTTTGCCAAAAATATGGTTATGTACTTCCAAGCACTGAACACTGAATTAATTTTGTGCACTTTGTGTGCTTCACATTAATCTAGTACCACTGAAATGGTAGCACAATGTCTGGTCTGCATTCTCTTAGAATAATATGTGTTCTACCTAGAAATTATCAGCAAAAAAGAAATTTAGATGTAGATATTTGATTTTTACTAACTCCTCTCCTTCAATAGTCTTGACACACCTCTTCAAACCTAGGGAGAACGGGGCCATTCAAACAGATGCCATCTTGTTGATCTGCTTTACACAGTTATATTTCAAGAAATGAAACACTTCCCTAGCAAGTAAGTGCCTTATTGTCACTTCTTTCATTTATGCTACTATGCAATCATTTTACAAAACAGTAATCAGCACAAAGAATGCAAATTATTGCTAAATTTAAGAAGCTGAGATGAGGGAAAATAATTTCTCTGGTTGTCTTGTTCTATAGCTCACTTACCGAAAAAAAGTAAAAAAAATCCATCATTCACCTTTGTGCCTTCACTACATTTCCTGTAGCAGGAGCTTGATGTCACAAGCAAGCCACAATCTGTAGGTAGCACTTCTCCTTCACTTTTAGGAGAACGACTCCAAACACCAAATTAACCAGAAGAACAGTTCACACCAAAGCTAAGATCTTAAAGCACTGTGATTCAACTAACGGTTGAATCTCAGCTTTATACAAAGAAAAAGGTATGTCAGAAACTCATTTTATTCCCCTCAGTATGTTAAATGACAAAAAAACCAACAACACTATTTACAGTATTTCTGCCCAGGCAGCATCATGTTTAAACAATATTCGTTTTCTAAAATATTAACTTTAGGGAGAAATGCTTGTAGGTCTTGTCTGTACAGCTCATAGAAAGAGTTCTCCAGGAAATAAGATGGGTAGAGTCACCCCAGCATTGCACAAGCCATTGCCCTAAAACAAGTACAGGGTAATTACATTTTTTGGAAAGAGAATCTGGATTGGAACCATGCCCTATAAGCTGACTCCATTAGAAAAGCTAAAAGGAACAAAATGTATGGGTCTCAAAGAGTCATAAAGTTTACTTTTAGCCTGGAATCATTTGAAAACTATGTTCTGTGATCCTACCATCAGCTCTGTAATCTCTATACCCCAACACCCCCGCCTTTAAAAATAACACATAAATGACTCTTAAAAACAATAGTGGCTCATTCTAGAGGAATGCAGTGGCTCAGAGAATTATCCCCATCTCTCCTGCCTGCTTCAGGAAGATGGCAGTGTTGCTCTGGGATTCCTGGGTTTCAAATCAAGCTTTATCCTTTTCAGTGACTGGCTCTGTACCATTAGCATAAGACAGTCTACTAATGGATTGTGAGGAATGAGTTATTCTCATGAAATGTAAGATCACATTGATAGAGAAACCACAGCAAAGCACTGATCCCCAAGTCCTGGAGAACTGAGCCAGGCAAAGCCTCTTACATTTGTACACAGTTCTCTGAAGTTTTTAAGCAGCTGCCAATTTTCTATTTTCTAAGCAAACATTGCAACTGACCACCCAGCGGTCTCACACGTCCTGATAGTACCCGAATGCCTTAGCATCAGGAATCTTCTGATCTCCTTGTTATCTCTGATGTAGCAGAGATCAAACCCAGCTGCCACCATCTCCCTTTCCCATATCGAGTGGGTGACTTTCTGGAATGAGTTGCACCATACAAATGCAGAATGTGAGTGTGCTGTGCATTCACTGGTCACACATAAGAGGCATCCTTTGAGTGGCAAGAACAGAATGCTTTCAAAAGTGGTAATAGTTTTTGTCACAGCCAATAAAAACAAAACACCAAGACAAGTGTGCTCAGAAGAATCTTCCTTTCTCCTGTATGCTATGATACTGCACTCACTCAAAATTCCCACGATGCTATTTACGGATGCTACTACTCAGTCAAAGGACGGTCACTTGTCCTTGTTCACCATCACTCACCTTTGTTCCTGTTGCAGGTCCGCAAAGAAGAAACCCTGAATGGGGCTTCAACCCTCTGTGGAGATCTGGTACATGTTTTTTGTAGCAAAGCTTCAGAAAATGGCAATCAGTCGCTTGGCTCTAGCTTTATTTCTCTGGTGATGTCATTTTAAATATTTTGCATGTTCCATTTGTTATTTGTACTTCTAAAAAAAATGATGCCTTTCTGCAATTCATGTTTGTCCAATTAGTCACAACTCTCAAGGAAGAAATCTGGCTGCTTAGATGTTGGAATAAAGCATTAAGGCCGGCATACATAGGACAGCACCTGACTTGAACAGATGGGAGGAGATACTCTTATTGTAACAACCAGTCTTATGGATTTCTGATCCAGTTCTCTCCCTCTCCCTCTCCCTCTCCCTCTCTCTCCTCACACACACACACACACCTATATATAGATCCCTCCTAGATTAAGAGACTTCAGAATGATAGCTGAATTATTTTTTTTTAAAGCTAGACTATTGACATAAATTGTAAGCAGTGAAAGAACAGAAAGAGAGGGAGAAGATAGAACGGACACATAGAAACGCAATCTTCATCTACTGAACAGTCTCTGTGATAGCCAGCCCATGACAGCTTTACAACTGCTTGGTTATTTTTACTTGCATGCTGCTTAATGAGAAACAGCCTCTAGCTGAGGTTTACTGAAAAGGAAAGTTTTAGGAGAAATTCTTGCTGTGTTAGCCCTACCTGATCTGAATTTGCTCCGAATCAGCATAGAATGCTCAGACCCCAGAAGTGTCATGGTGAAGCCTTGTGAAAATTCCCAGGGTCAGAAAAGCCCCTCAGTTCAAATCATAAACCGGCACAAGAAGAGAAGCTGACCACCACCAAAGGATCACAATTCATCTAGCCCTCCTTGGAGTATAGGTGACTGCAAAAAGCAGCAGAAGAGTTTGGGAAGTTTGGTCTCATCCAGTCACGGAAACCTACTGCATGCCTTTGCACTGTGTTGGGCTAGTTAACTTCAGCAAGCAGACCCCTCCTTTCTATCCACCCCCTCCCCTCCTTTCTCAAAGTTTACTATCAGCAACATCACCGGGTGTCCTGACTGATGTCATAGTCTAGCAGGGAGCAGACTATCCCTAAAGGGTCCTTAGGAAAGACAGAAGTTTGATATCTGATCCGCTATTACTACCAACAGGAACTTGGCCAATCAAGGCGCTCCCTCCCTCTGACTGCAGGGGTTCAAAGCAACGCTGAAATATCAACAAGACTCCTGCTTAACTCTTGCTGAGCTGTTGCAACCAAGAATTCAAAAAAGAAGACCGGCATAGGGACATATGGCTTTTACCAGGGAGCTTAATAACTACATTCCAAAGACTTGGAATAGCAGAGATTTGTAATTGACAGTGAGGCTCTTCTTTTCTATGTCTGTTATTCTAGTGCTACAGTAAAAGGTATTAATAAATTCACTGATGTCACAGAAATAATGATCAAAATCTCACCAAAGCCAGATTTTATGTGCAGTTATGGCTTTATACCATCAATATTGAAAACATAGGTTTCGAGTAAGTCCAGAAGTTGTAAAGTTCTCTCTACTCTACCCAGTTCAAGAAACATGTTTAAATGATTGTCTAGCCAGCTGAAAAAAAAGTCTTAAATGGAAAGATCTATATCTATCTGTCCGTCCG
>JAEANM010001090.1:0-29818 GCA_017656035.1 Myanophis thanlyinensis
AATAAAATAAATAAATGGGGGTTTGATTGGAAAAGGGAACTATTTCCTACAAATATTGTCTATGGTCTCTGGACCTTAAAGCTTAAGCTAAAATAGGGGAAATGTTTAGTCATGTGACAAAGACAAAATGAAAAAGTAGAGACAAAATAGAATTGAGTCAACAATATAGTTTAGCAAGAGTTACATATTCATCACTACACTCATAAAAGCCTTCAAGCAACAGACTTCGCGTGAAATGGACCACTCTATTCCAATTAATTTCATTTGCATAATGATGATATTATGCAAATGACACACATTGATTAAAATGAGGTTATGTGGCATTTCTATAATGATGATATTACACAAATAACACAAAGTGACATGGATGATGTACACTCTGGTCTAGTGAATATTTGTAAATAACAAATATCTGCCTAAATTTGTCTATAAAGATTAGGTACAGTCAAAAATTATATATTGGTGATTGGTAGAGCATAAGCCTGACATTTTTAGTCTGAGTTGAGGAGAAAGAGTCTGCTTGAATATCTGTGAGCATATGTTCTCAAAATAGTTTCTACTGATAATTTAGTTCATACATGGTTTATGCGCAAGGTTTACACAAACTAAACTAACAAACCAGATTATAATTTAGCACTTTATGTGCATTAAGCATGAATACAGTCATTTCCTTTTGTCCATTCTTCTGCAGTTGGTACATTTAGCAGAAGAAATACTAGCAGCACCTAAAATACATACAATGTTATCATACTAGGGTTTTTATTTTTTGTATATGTGAACAGGTTTGATGGAGGAGACTGTTGTTTCTCTTTGATATAGGTATGTCATCAAGCTTTATGTCAAAATATAAAACTGAGATAGCTACGCTGCAGGTATACTAAAATAGCAAACCTTCTTTTGTGGAGATATATATTAAAGCAAGGGATCTCAAACTATTTACCAAGCCTCAAGAAAGCTTGAGAAGGAAAGGTGAAAAATAGTTTTCTATCGAGAAGAAATGTTAGGATATATGGCTGTACATTGAAACAATGTACAATGAAACAGCTCTTCTATAACTCCCAGCATAGCATTGCCATTAACCCCATCTTCCTGACAGTTAGAGGTTACACACTTAAGTAGAAGCCTGTGCTAAATAACGTTGAGAAAGAAGAGACTTCCATAAAATGTAGCCATAAAGTGAGTGCTCTAAATCTATCTAAGTTAACTTCTCTATCTTGGATTGGATGAAGAGGCTAACACGGTGCTGCAAAGTTTAACAGCCCTGTTTTATTTGCCAGTTACAAAAGATACTTAAAAATAATAGCGCCTGTCTCTATCATTTTTCCCTTTAGTACATACACAACAAAATATTTGATTTCTCCCTCCTTATTTTTATTCACTTCTTTTCCTTCTGTTGTTGTTTTTAAATTATAAAAGAAGAAACAAAGCTGAAAAACCAAGAACGCACAAGACTTATATTTGAAGACATCAAGAAATTTAAGCCATGATCCATTACAGTTATCCATAGAGATCTATATTAATCAATTCTGCAAACCACCAAATAATTGGAGCCAGATGTTTATGCTGAACACATGTCCATATATCTATTTTCTATGCTTAGAACTGAAAATATTAAATCTCAAAGCAAAGTCAATACATATAAGCCTTCTTACCAACAGCATTTTCAACAATATAAATAAAATGAACTCATTTCTATACATCTTGTCAAAAAAATGTAATCTAAATATCCATGGAAATGGTTAGCAAAACTCTGTTGAGTTTTGTTTATGATTTCTTTTTTGGTTTTAGTTTTGGATGATGTTGATGATGATGATGATGATGATGATATTAAATAGTTTGTCTTTTTCTTCACAAATTTAAACACTGCAATATAAGTATCTTAGCTTGCTTTGTAGTTTATTTATTCTGCCATTACAAATTTAGAAATATCTTTTTTGCTATTGTTTAAATGGTGTTTCCATAGTCAATATTAGTACTAATCTGGAATAAGAATAACATCCTGGGTAACACATTCATCTTAATCACTTGTGATACTAATGGTGAAATCATTCGACTCATCCCACCTTTTAAAAAAAAGTATAGAATTTCTTTAACAATATGTCCCTTCAGAGTCTTGCCTTCTTTTTTTTCTTTGTATCATAAATCTCTATGAAGCCCATTGGCTAAGCCTTCTACTTCTATATTTGATATGCTTCTGTTAGAAAATGTTCTTTGTTTTATCCATGATAGACAGTTTGCTCCATAATATAATCTAAGACTGGGGGAAAAAACTAATCCAATTCTCTCTTTTCCATCTTGCAAAAGTTTGAATGATGCTCTTTTTGTTCCATTCCATGTAAATTGTTCTTCACCAATCCTACAATTTTTTTTATCTGGAGTATGAATTAGTGCCATTTCAAATAAGTTTATACTAAGTAATACTTACATTTCTATTGTCACTATTGCTCCTAGCTGGGAAAGTTTTAAGCTTTTCCACCTTTCTTGTTTTATTTCTTCCTGTAGTTTATTGTAATTGTTTCAAAATATATCTTTGTAACATCCTGTCAAGTAAAATCCTAAATGTTTCACTGGATCTTTTGTTATTTCATACCCAGATTCTTTTAACACAGAATATTCTTCTGTAAAAGATAAGTGCCTTGCTATTTTCTTTGTTTTCATTGCTTTGTATTTGAAAAAGCAATGAAAATCTTTAAGTAATTTCATCAACAGCTAAGTAGAACTTCGTGGTTTCATGATTATTAATGCTATAGCCGCGTAATATTTCATCTTGTACTCTTTAATTTTAATCCCAATTATTTGTTTCTTTGTTTCTTTGTTTGTTGGATCTTGTTGGCCAGAACTACAACAACTATTACTAATAGTAGAGGAGAGAACAGTTGGCGTCCTTGTTTTGTCCTTAAATAAACTTGGGGGGAAAATCATAGTCTAGTCACTCCATGGAAAAATGTTTAAAATATCAGATAGTCCCCAATGTACAATCACAATTGAGCTCAACATTTCCATTGCCATTTCAAAGACAGTTGCTGTGGGGTTTGCCCCATTTTACAACCTTTCTTACCACAGTGGTTAAGTGAATCACTGTGGTTGTTAAGTTGGTAACATGGTTGTTAAGTGACTCTGGCTTCCACATTGGCTTTGTTTGTCAGACATCAGAAAAGGTGACCCCGGGACACTGCAATCATCATAAATGTATGTCAGTTGCCAAATGTCCAAATTTTGATAATGTGACCATGGGGATGCTGCAATGGCTGTAAATGTGAAAAACATAAGTCACTTTTTTCAGTTCCATTGTAACTTAGAACAGTCACTAAAATGGTTGTAAGTCAAGGACTACTTGTAAAATATTTAAGCATGAGTCAAAATTAATTATAATATGCAAATTGTATTGTGGATCTAGAATCAATGTTGGACAGTTTTTGTACACATGGTACCTCCATGGTCAAAAGAAATAATTGTTCTTCTGACAAAATATTTGAACATTCTTGCTTCCTCATATCGCCTGTTTTCAGGGACACAAGCAAGGATGTTGTGGACCCAAGGCAAACTTCTCAGGAAGGAACCCCATTCCAGCATAATTCATTAGTAAAGAGTTTAGCAGCCATATCTGAGAAATACATTGTTTCTAGTGCTGGAGTCTTGTTTACACAAACCACTTAAATGGAGGAATAGCAACAACAACAATAGTAGCTCGTTTGGGGAGTAGCAGAACCAACGGTCAATGACCAAAATGGGTTACAAAAATTGAAACGGGTTTTCTGAATCTCTTTGCTGCTGTCTAGTGGCACCATCTAGTCAATTTCTACTAAGGTTCTCCATTGCTCAGCTTGTTGCAGGGTGTACATTAGTCCTCTATTCATGCCATGTCTACAAGAGAGACTGGCCAATTATTTTTTAAAACTGAAGCTTTGACTTGGGATTCTTATCCTGTAGGCTCTGAAGCAGATGCCATGCCTTGTCTGACAAAAGTTATAACATTATTTGTAATAACTAGGCTGATTAAGAATTCTAAACAACTCAAAAGCTTGCAGATTATTTAAATAATTAGTCTAAAATTATGAATCATATGCCAGTTATGACATATTATTCTGAAGTCACTCATACTTTGATTACTAACCTTAAAGACTGGTAATTGATCCTATGTTTTCCTATAAGATACAGTATACAATTTTGGAAAAAATGAAAGTATTACAACAGAAGCCTTTTATATGTGCAAATTCACCTCATTATTCTGTTGAACTCATCAAATCTGCCCATATGATTGTAGAAATAAATATGTACAACATAATAAACAAGAATGGTACTATGAATTTCCTGCCAGGCGCAGTGATAAAACTCTTGTTCTCGTTCATTCTACATTCCAGAGAAGACACAAACGTGTTAAATAAGTGTTCAGTTGCACAACTTTAGAAACCCATATAGTTCTGTATATGTATGCATTATGTATGGATATGATCCTAATCAGTCCAAAGTTCAAATTCTGGGCTTCGTTCTCCTGCCTATTTGAGCCAGTGCACATTTGGCTGCTCTTTGTTCGGCCCTGAAGCTTTCGGCCATCTGTTCCTTGTTTACCAAATGGCAAAAAAAATCAAAATCTCATGCTTCATCAGTTTCAACCATTACATTATGTTAACATCAATTCTCCCAAATGCTTTGGCTTTGTGTTATAAACGAGGGATAACACATTTTAGAAATTAGAGAGTAAAGTATTTAGGGAAATAGTTTCATGGGATGCCTGCATTTTGTGCTCTGACACTTCAGCACACAGAACCAAAAATTCATGAGCAAAGATAGAATAGGCATGGCTACCCAATATTTCAGCTGTTTCAGACAATATCTTCCAATAGATTTGGATCTAAAGTGAGTTCCCAGGAACAGCAGAGTGAGCAAACACAATTTCTGCTGTAGAGTCACCCTAGACATCAGAATATGGGTGTTATCTATCACATAAGTGAAGTCCCATCCAGCTGAGGACTATTCAATAGCCATGCTTATAACTGACCAGGTGTTGGAACATAAGTGCCTGGTTTCTCAGTCTGGCCCCTGATACCCTTGGCTGGAAATAGAACATCACTAGTAGATTACTTTCTCTTTTAACTGAAGTGCCACCATTACCATAATTTAAAAGAGAGAGAAAGTAACTGAATTATTGTTGTTTGCTCTGCCAGTACTCCATGACACTAGACCATTTGGCAGCTGGAACATCTAACCAGGCAAGTTATGAGGATAGATCATTGGGGAAAAGTTTCCCTGCCAATCTTGCCTAAATTTTCAACAAATATTTCAAAACTTTGATAAGGCAAGCTTTTTCCTCGCACAGAAAGAAAGACTATGTATTTCTGTCACTATTTCTGCCAGTATTCAAATGTCTTTTGAATACTGGCAGCTACGGGAAGAAATCACCAGAATAAATTAATGAATTTACTGATGAAGAACTGATGCAGTTATCTTACAACTCATTCAGAAAGCACTAGTTAAGGCAAAGGTAAAGCTATTGCCATAGTAAAGAGTTAGTCCATTATCCATATATGCCCTAGGATTTCAATCTGTCATTAAATTCCTTTGTCAAAAGTGCTTTTCAAATATTATCTTAAATAGGTAAGACAATCAACCAAAGTAACCTAATTTAAAATAATAAAAAGAAATGGGGTTTCTTATTGAAATTAGTATGTTATAATGTTCCAGTAAATTAAATAAATTAAATAAATTTTAATTTAATAAATTAAATTTTAAAAACAGTAATCAAATGTATTGCTCATGAAACTGTATTATGTAAGAAATTTTCATTTCACGTACATTTTTCTAGGACACTTATTTAGCAAAATAATATGGAAAGAACATCAGAAATCATAGACATAAATAAATATCGGGGGAAAACACTGGATTGGGTAAATTGATTGTATAGGAACAGGTCTGGAATTGATTGATTGATTGATTGACTGACTGACTGATTGATTGATTGATTGATACATTTCATAATGTATTTTCTGTCTTTACCTATTTTCTTCATATCCTAACATTTACAGCCTTTTAAAATATTGGTAACTAAAGATGTTTCACTTTTTCAAATAACCAGCAGCAAGCAGTGTATAAAAGCAGATGCTTCTGTTTTAGCTTTTAGCTTGTAGTGGTACAAAAACATGGCATCCTGCTGTGCACTAAATGAAGTATTAACTGTAGTACATCTCAACACATTATCAGATTCTCAGAATTTCTGAGCATCCATAACCAATCAATGCCACACAATCAAAGTCACAAAGGTTACTGTACTGTTGATATCCATTCAAATGCCAGATTTCACAAATGATATTATACATCACTAAGCATTCACTAATCATCTAGCAAGATACAGCTTACCAATATTATAATACATCATATAACTATGTATTATAATCACCTGGGCAAGTTATTTTCTGTTCCCATAGAGAGGAGAATCCAAGAAGGGACTTTCTTCTTGTTTTGTTTTTGTTCTTTGTGGTTTTGAAGAAAGGGGCCTCATATATGACAGGTGGGTTTCATTCAGTTTTAGAATTACAAACTTTGCATGGTGATCAAAATGAGATACTTTTTAACTCTATAGAGAAAATAAGAATATTTTGGAAAGTTGCTCTTCAGCACACTGAGTAGAGTATTGATTGACATTTCCTTTAATAGCCTATCTAAGCTGGAAGTCTGACTGAATCTAGAAATCACGCTTTTAAGGAAAAGATATTTAAAAGCAAAACCTTCAAACAATCCTTTATAAATTCACCACTCCCATTATTTCACAGTCCTTTCAAGCTATTTCAGTACTGGCAGATTGTTCTACTGGTCTAAAATCAGTTTTTCATTAATGAAATCTAACATCTTGAAGGCATGTTCAAGATGTTCTGTTTTGTTTTCCTATATAGAAATTTCCAGTCTTTGCTAAATTCTAAATAGTGATTTGAAAAATGCTTCTGTGTGATCCCAACATGCAGGAAAAAGGAAAATCACAAACCCTAGGCAGTAGTGATGTAGCTCTTTTGTTTAGAAAGTCTTTAAATGTTAGAAAAGAAACATTTATTTATTAAATTTATATGCCACCCAACTCACTATTGGGGGCTATTGGCAGCTATATTGCAACATTTGTTGGGTCATCTTTATGTTCCAATTGAAGATTAGTGCTACAAATATATTTTTAGAAATACATTAGCACTTTTTCTCTTTTGCTCTCTCCCCGCTCTCCGAATTTCCTCATGTTCTATTGATATATAGTCTATTTTTTCTCTGCATGTGATTCTGCCCATGGGAATACCTTTGATGAATAATTAAATTTGGCAGTCCATTTATTGCTTAATTCCAACACCCAGCATCCCTCACCATTAGACATGTTTTTTAAGGATGCTGGAAATTGCACTTCCAAAATTCAAGATGTGTGCTCTTACACTTTTCACAGTTTTGCATATTGCACATGTCAAATACAATATAATCTTAGATTATTAATATTATAATAATAAAACATTTTAAAGTCAAGTCAAATTTTTGGCACAGTATAATATTACAAAATAGAGAATCAACAAGATGCTGGGAGCTAATGGGAAAATGTCTATCATATTTTAAATGATGGGTGCAGATTACATAACTTCTTTAAATATTCATTCCATTATATTCCAGTATAAAATGATTCTGCAAAGTCTTGATTCCCTCATTTTCTTACTTTGATCCATGCAATCAGAGGCAGAGAATGTACAATGATTGAAATTAGTGCTATGCATTTCTAAAATTCCATAATTAAATGTTGAGGGCAAGATGCAAGTTTCATTCATATGGTTTTCTGTTTAAAATGGTTGCTTCCTGGAATATTTTATGAACAAAATGTTTATGTGGAATGAATAGCTTCTACTGGAGAGAGTGATTTTTTTTTTTTGTCAATATTTTATGCAGTGTTCTGTAACTGGACTGATATATTTCTTGAAACAAGCTTTGCAAAACAGCATTAGCTGTTGAATATAAAATAATTCATTTCATGTACTCTAGAATGGCAATATAAGAGTGAAACCAGCCAGGCATTAGATATACCTTTGGCTGTCAAGAATAGTTTATTTGGCAAAGCTATTAAAGGCTGCTTAGAATTTGATGGAACAGTGCCTTGGATAAATTTACTGTGTTATGAATTGTTGCCAAGACTGATAAATGCTCATAACAGACAACTGGGAATTGTATCAAAAGTAATTTTGGGGATAACCCCTGGAAATCAAAAATATGCACTAGACATCAACTTCATGTAGCATTAACGATCAGTAAAATCTTTCTATTATTTCTTCTGGGAAAATAATTTTTAAAAATATCCAAAGAATTTTGTATATCAAAATACATATAAATGTATTCAAATTATATGGGGTAATCAGTGAATTGATTTTATATGTCAGGAATCCTGCATTTGAAAGCAAAAAATATTTAATTACAGCTGTGTTTGTTTTATTTGCTCAAAATTACATTGGAGCATGGAGTATGTGATAGGAAAAGCTACACTCAGATACCTCACAATTTTAGCTTTTGATCTTTCTTCTTTAAATATCTTCTTAAATCTTATGGCTCTTAAAATATAGATGAAAGTATTGTGCATTACTTGCTGATAGAAACAGGAAAAATTGCTTTATAAACTTTATTCCAATAGTGGGACATTACAAATTCATTACCCCTGTATCTGTCTCAAACTTTTCATTACTTACAAAAACAGAGCCAAAAGTGGATTTCAGTGAATTCCAACATTGACTCCTGTCATTGCCTCTTAGACAGTATGCTGCTGCGTACTCACTCAGAGCCACAGTTATCACCACTTCATGGTATAGTATTAAAAACTTCTCTTAAGGGCTATGGAAACTGTTTTGAAACAGAACTGATATCCAGCTCCTTTCTGTATCACTTGCCCATTATATGAATTTACCTCAGATGCAGTGTAAAATTTTTATTAATATTGATCATGCATTGTATGCAGGGTATTTAATATAATAGATGAAGAAGATGGGAGCCTTGGGCCAGTTTACTTGCATATCAGAAACATCACCATCTGTCAGAGAAGCACTATAGAGTTTGTGTGTATCTCTTCAAAACATTCTAGCATCTAGCATCTCAAATGAACTAACATTCATTTATAGAATTCATAGAACATTCTTTTAAATTCTAAATTCCATAAGGAAACATGTGGATGGAATGCAACTTTATTGGAGAATAGTGCTTTAAAGCCTTCTAATTTCCTGGTGATCCCTAGTGAATTCCTGGCTTACTGAGGGCCTCCAGGAAATGATGTAGCAGAAGATGTGCTTGGAGCACTGTGACAGAAAGATGAAACATGACTAGAACCATCGGGGAAATGAGTTTGGGACTGCAGTTTGCTATTTCCTCTCCCTATGGTGAAATGAGGGGGAAAGGGTAGGAGCACTTACACTTTAGAACAGTCTTAACTTGTAAGTTTGATTAGTTTGAACTTGGTTTTTTTTTTATAAGTTGTTAAAAATAATTACTTTGTAAAACTTTTGAATCACTATCATTTATTGCTGTGTCATATTATGTTTTGGGTTATATCTGTTTTCATTGGTAATGATTTTTATTTGTGTATCATGTTTATAAAATCTATTTCACTAAAAGCAACTCTGGGTGGTGTGCAACAATTATTGTACAACGTTATGGTCAACATTTTGGGAAGTTGTGGTATATTCCTATTCCTTATTATTATGTAGAAGTTGTAATACATTTGATGGATACATTATAAACTGCCAAGATCTGATCAATAAATCTGAATTCTATCTAAAACTGATTAAATTCAGATTAAATAAATTCACAGTTGAGACAATCAACAATCAAGACATCTCTTTAATTTATCTAAGAACAGAAAATGTTTTTTCCATACCATACTTTCTGAAAATCAGTTCTTGATTGCAGTTACTGAATTTGTTCTAAAATAAATGCTACTTTAGTATTTCTTACATCTGAAAATGAATGGTAGGCATATCTTAAGCTCATAGTCCATGCAAATGTACTGTAACAGTAAACTAGCAGGCTCCTACTGAACAAAAACTGTACTTAAATGCAATTGAAGTGGCAAACAGAATTGGACAAAGGTTGGTTTTTGCAGACAAGGCAAGGGCTGGCAAACAGCGCTATATGCTTTCTGGTACAAATAATGCAAATTAAATGCTTGCACCAAACATTATGAATTAACTACATGCATATACCTTTGAAAAATGTGGCAATACACATATGATCACTGTGATGTCATTTGGATTTGCTAAGCTATGGACAGGGAGGCCTCAGCTTAGCAGTAATGGGGACAAGATGAAAACTGGCAATAAGGCAGTAAATTTCATGTTGGTATATTTTAGCTAAATAAATAGTGGATAGCACTGAAACTTATCTTTATGGTGCCTTTAGTGCATTTCTAGGTAGATAAACTATATTAATATATATTATATACTATTTCTATAACAGAAATAGTAGTATATTGTATTAAAGGGAAGCAACAGGCAACCAAAGTATTTCCCCATGCTTTCTCACCCTCTACAATCAATTCTGCTGCAACTTCCCCCTCTGCATGACAGCTTCCTCTCCACTGGCTCCAAATTAAGATTGTTAGTGGTATGAGCTACTTCCACTTTCAATCATAAAAAGACGTGATGGGAAAATTTTAGCCAATAGAGACTTCATACAGATTCTGTTTTGATGCATAGCCTGAAAAACATTGCAGAAAGAAAAAAAATAGACTAAACAAACTGAAATACAGCAGAATGTATGGGGGGAAATATTGTTTGAAAGTAATGGATAATAATGGAGAAATAAGGCATAGAAGTCCTATTTAAAATTTTTGCACTGCAGCACAAGGCACTAAGAAATTTAGTATATAAAAGACAAGACAAGGGCATCAATATAGTCTGTATGTTGTATTGCCAGTGGTAGAAATTGCATATGGAATAAAAAGAATAGTATAAATTATATACTATATATTTTGGAAAGTTTCAATTGTATATCTCTAAAAGAAATATTTTTATAGAACAAAAGGTTTCTACAAAAACTCAAAGCTTGTAATTTAGAATAAAGCTACTATTAAAATAAAAAGGACTTTTGGTTTCTTTGGGGCCAGACCAATTTCATATTTCAAGATAAAGTAAAAAAAATACAAATAGACATCAATCTCTTTTTGAAAACTTAGTGTTAATTATTTTTCATAGAACTTAGAGTTACTGTATAATTTCAAACATTATCAGATATTATTTGAAATACATTATGGAGAATCTGTCCCGGGGCTTAAAGAAGTGTAGGATTTAGAAGGGGGGAAATGAGATGATATACTTGGGAGTTTCTATGGCAGCAGGAAGGAGGTTTTTTTTATCAGCATCCACCATGAGAATATATATTAACCTTTATATTGGTGGCTTCAAAATCTAATAAGAATTTTACACATATCTTTTCAATGTTACTTGAGGGGCTGCCTCTTCCCAGTTACAACTACCCATCCCATTACGTTAGGCAGGAGGGATATGCTGCAAGTCCCATCAGCAAAGGAACTCCATCTTGTGGGTCCAGCTTTTGTGCCTTTTCTTCTGTGACTCCTACCCTCCAGAATATGATTCTCTCAAACTGAGACTAGCCCCATCTCTGTTAGCTTTTTGGAACACCCTTACAATATGTTTCTTTTTCACCAGGCTTGGGGATCCCATGGGAAAACCACTAGGTGGCTGTCAGAAATGATTATTTCTTAATCAACACCAGAGACAGCTGAACAAGTAATCATAAAAAAATATTAAAAAGAATATAGAACAGAAAAAAGTAGTCCATTTGCAAATGGGGCCCCTTCCATAGAAAATTATTGGAATGGTCAGAAAGGGCAATAGCCATTTGCAGTTACCGCTTAAATACAGTAATAATACAGTACATGCCCCCCAAGTCTGCCCTTTCAACAGTATTGGCTAAATCAATATGCGTAGATTATACATCAGCGATTGCCATAGTAATGTTGTTGTTTCCGGGTTCACAATCTTGCCAATCCTGCCATACAATGCTTGGCATGCATTCTGCTTATCTTACTCTTATATAAATTCATAAAAACAATACAAAATAATATGTTCTGCTTAACCAATGGATGTCTTTTCTTGTTCCTGGACATCCCCGGACTTTTATGGACTTGTTTATGGGTCAGTGTAACCTTATTCCCAGAATCATTCTATTGAATGACCTAGTCAGGTCACTTAAGTTGACAATTTTAAAGTCTATTCCGAAAAACATGGCATCACTTTGGTTCAATATTTTATAAACTTATACAAACTTTTACAGGAATAAATCTCATTTCTTACATTCTCACCTGAAATTAAATGATTATTGTTCTCCTGCAAAGTTGGAGGTTTTTTTTTATATCTTTATTTATTTGACTGTTTTTAGATTGAATTGTAGTTTTTAATTGAGGCCATGTTTGCACGTTGCCCAGGGTCATACTGGTGTGAGACAATGCTGTAACTTGAAAGAAACTATTTCCCCGACTGGTGAGAATACAATAAACTATGACATTTTGGGAAGAACATATTTAAAGGCATTTAAGGCCTACTTAGGATTTAAGATTGAATTCTCTCCAAAGCAAAATTTGTCACTCATATCTGTTGGCCAGAATAATAAATTGCAAGCTAAAAAGTCATTAAGTAAAATATTAATTAGGTTTTTATTTATAACAGCCAAATTAGCCACTGCTAATGAACAAATAATAGAAATATCTAGGTAATTTCAATAGACAGAAGACATGATAAGATGTAGTCTGTATCTGTATTTGAAAAAAGTGTCTGATAAAATCCACTACCTCTAAATCCCAAACCCATGTTAGGTTAAGACTATTGCTAATAGTTACTGTACATGTTCATGTCACTGTCCATAAGCAAACAAATTAGCTATATTATGATTTAATATAATGTCATAATCCACATAACATTCTAAACAAAGCTAAACTACACAACAGTCACACAAGTTGATTTCACCCACATTTTAGTGAAATGTGTAAACACAACAAATAAGTAAATCATTTTTTCTAACCTTTAAAAGTTGTTTAGCCCTAAAAGAACTAATTAATATAAAAATAACTAGACACAGGAGAAAAAAGAAAACGAATGTCTTAATTTAATACTTCTAAAATTTAGTACTAAATTAATATTAATTTAATACAACCAGTGTAGGGTTGTATATTAGTGGGTATGCACACATGCCTGTAATGATATAATAGCAAAATGTAACATTTCAAAGTTTGAACTTCCAAGATTTAAGACTTTGTCAGCTCCTAGAATTAAAAAAACGAAATTCAGTATCATTTGAATATATCTTTGTTATGATGTGAGAGGAGGTTGAAAAGAAAGTGTCATGAAATGAAAATTTACTCATAGCCAAATACAAGCAACTCTAGCAAAATTTAAAAAATGTATTTTTAAATCATTTTTAAATAATTTATATGGACTGCTTTTTGTTGGCACTTATGGAATTATAATTACAAACACTGAATCTTATTACTCATTTTGGTAACATATGCTGCTGTGTTAAAATTCATTTTTAAATTGCACATGCTCGGGGTCTATTGTATCATTCACAACATATAATTCATTAGAGTTGGATGGCTAATAAATTTAAATAAATAGATAAACTTTAGCTTCACTTGTCAAATGACTTTAAATGGGAAGGGAAGGTATGTTAGCTTCCACGCATATAAAAGCTGAAAAGGGATACTTATTTTTTTTCCCTTAGGGATTATACAGATATCATAATTAATTCAATTAATTATTAATTAATTCATAATTAACTCCATATTCTACCCAACAAAGCCTTGGTACAGTATTTCATTAACAGAAAGCAATAGTTCTTAGCCAATTTTATGTATACAAAAATAAATAATACGATATAAATAATGTTGAAGTTTCTCTTCTTGGGGTATGTTGTCCACATTATTGTCATAGAGACATCCTTGAGAAGTTGTTATTTAGGCTTACTGTAATTATCATGATATTTATCTTTAATTAAAAAATGTTGTTACAGGTTTAGGGAAGAAATAATTTCTCATTTAGCACACAACATTTAATTTATATGTTATACATATTTTTGATAGAAATGGCATTATGATTTAAAAGGACTTTTTAATTATTATTTTAAAAAGTTGCAATACAATATTTTTAAACCTAGCTGCTATAAAATAAGCTTCAGATACACTAGATTGTTCCATTGCAAAACATCAAATGTTCTCTCAGGATGCCCATCCATGGTATAATGCAGTATTTTTCACATCAGCTAATATATATTTTCAAACTCCTATTTGTCTTTAGGGATCTATGATGGACTTCTGAGAGACTGAGAAAGAAGCTGTGAGTTTGCAAAGTATTATATAGCTAAAACATTTGCAAAATCCCCACTGCTTCAAGAGGCAGTCAGGAACAGAATCTGTGCCCTAACAAATTTACTGATAAGCATTATCTTAAAATATATATATCCAATCTTCAAGGTTAATGTCAAGGCCCTAGCAGCTGCTCACAGTGAAAAAGCCTAGTTTTTCATATAGTTTTATTAGCTGGATATCCGTGCTTCACAACAAAACGAAACTATGTGATTTTACAACAGATGTCCTTCTCATTGTCATCATCACCAACAAAGTATATCTGGAGAAATGAAGGCTGCTGCTGAGGCCCTGCCATGATATTCCCTATCCTGTGGCAGATCTGCCCTTGCACTTTGAATGTTGGCATAAAATTCCCTCCTTGACCTCTCTGGCTCCAAAAGTCATCATTTGGAAGCATCTGTTGTATTTCCGGGCAGCAGAAAGAAAGTGTCTGCCATTGAATGCTGGTGGGTGATAAGGCTATGTAAGGGTTCAGGGTAGGGCTCAAGGGGAGGGAACGGCACTTTATTGCCACTGCATCACATCCCGGGAGTCTCATCCTACCACTTCAGGGCATACCTAGGCACGAGGCATAGAGTAACCGAGGTCCGAGATCAACAACCTTTTCCCTGGAGTAATCAATCTGAAGTTCATATTTAAAACCAGACAAATACTTATTAATCCAAGGCATTGATGAATTTTGTGATATCTTTTTATTGTATTTAGTTGTAGCTGCCTGATTGACATAGTGTTATTAGAGGCATACTTTTTTACAGCCTCTCTATTGACTTAGAGATTAATTTGACTATACTTTTTTGCAGCTTCCCTTACTTGTGTTTTTCTAATCGCATCTGTAAATCTTTTCCTGCATTTTTCCCCCTCTTTTCCCTTTAACTGATGTTATAGTAGAAGGAACAGATTTGTCTGAACTGAGGAAGTCAGTATAAGAAGTGATTTGGGGCTGGGACACTATGTAGGAGAAATTCAGTTCACAATCCGTTGGCTCAGTGATGGTCAGTGATTGAAACTCATAAGGGAATATCTCTCCCGCTGCCTTGTGTTTGGAAGCAGTTCCATAGGTGAAAAACATAGGCATTTTGGTGAGGTAGCGATATTTCACACTGTAACGACCGATACTGAGTGAAGGAGTGCAACGTCTGCCAGTTTGGAATGTGAGGCAACTGACAGTTGAAACAGAGTTCTTTTCAGGTGGGCAGGGGGAGTACAATATGTAACCCCTTAGCATCAGAGCATGTTAATTACTCTATATAAGAAATACTAATCATCTGATGGTCATTTTGAAAAATCGTCTCTTAGCGAGCACCTAGAAACCAAGAGGAACATACGTGCCAAATTTCAAGCTTGTAGGCTTTACAGTTCTGGAGATTTCATAATGAGTGAGTGGTGTTTGGATTTTATATATACACATTAACTAGATTCTATCATTTCCTCCTACAAGAGGAATGTACAGATTATCTGACCCTGAATTATTTTGCAAACTGCCATTGTCTTTCTCAGACTCTAACTAGTCAATTATAGCATGGTATAGACCACAGACAACAGTGAAATTTATTTCCCTTTATTTCAGGGGAAGATTTATTATACAAAAACAAAGGTTTGTTTTCCAATGCAATGTGTTGTAGTTTTCTCCGTTATTTATATCCCAGAACTCTTCTGTTCCTCACCTTTTATGCAGGTACACACCAATGCATTGCCTTCCAAAATATTCCTTCTGTCATTCTTTGGTAGTTTATAAGACAGTACTTAATCCTTGGCTAATAAAAGTCCTGGCATTAAAGTGAGATGAGGGAGAGGCTTATGCTGACTGATGTGAGGCTCTCCTAATCATCTAGGCACTCATGCAGGGCATAACAGTGCAAACACCACTTGTCAGTTAAGTGCAGAGTAAAATTGCTCAATCAAGCATTATGCCCTGCAGTTGTCTGAAATTAGTTAATTCCATGCTGGACATGTTGATAGCTTTAGAGAAATTGTTAGCTATTCTTACACCTTGTAGAAATTGATTGGTTGAATGTGTGCCATCAGTCAGTGTTAATTCTTAGTGATAACATGGGTAGATTTTCCCCTGGACACTGTGTCCCTAACCTGGCCCTTCACATCTTCCAATGCTGCATTTATTGGCACTGAATCCATACATTTTAGTGCTTTAGTACATCTTTTTATTTTCATCTTTCCCGGCATTGTAGTCATTTCCAAAGTTAGGTCTTTGATACTATACCCAAAATATAATAATTTGATTATAAATTTGAAGTAAAAACTGGGTTCATATGTTTATAAAATTTATATAATAAATTCATGGAAGATTTAGCTGAAAAGTAATTAGACCTTTGAAATATAAACTGTTATATTTAACAAAAGTTTAACCAGCACAACATGAAAATGTCAACTGAAACTCTATCTTCTTTCAGAAACACGATGGCCACTTCACAGTCATCCAGCTTGTTGGGATGCTTCGTGGAATTGCTTCAGGCATGAAATATCTCTCAGATATGGGTTATGTACATCGGGACTTGGCAGCTCGGAATATTTTGGTCAATAGTAATCTTATGTGCAAAGTCTCTGACTTTGGATTATCACGGGTACTAGAGGATGATCCTGAAGCAGCTTATACAACAACTGTAAGTTTATTTGGGTTTTTTTTAATACATAAAAGTCACCCATAATGGTGAGAATGGAATTTTTTTATGCATGTACAAATATTCAACTCTTCCATAACTTATAACATACAATGAGTTTTCCTTCAAAAAAGACAAGCCAAGGAGCAAGATGGGAAACTGCAATTTGCTTCAGTCAGCTCATTTAGGAAATAATTAGCTTACATTATTGGAATGTAAACAAGATCAGACTTGCTTTGGGCAAGGGTCCTCTACCCATAATAGCTGTAGAACTGGCCACTTCATCATTTCCTGATAACACTGTCACACAGAACTCTTCAATATGCGGAAGTTCAACAAATGAAAGAAGTTAATATTCCAGATATGGCCAAGCAGCCATTTCTATAAGCTTATCTTTAGCATCATAATTTCTATGTGGCTCTTACAGGTAGGGAATTGTAGATTTCATTCTCCCAATAAAGTACCCCCTTCTATACCTATCTGTTTCATAGTCAAAACAAGAACAAGGAGATTTTAAAGCATTCTGAAACATTTGTTGATAAGAATTATTCATTCAGTCATTCAATTCCAATAGACTATCCAACACAACCAAGTGATTGTGATTTCCCCCAACAGATAAAATTCAGCACCTTTCTTCTGTCCCACCATAAACCAAATGGTGACACTAATTCACAACATTTTGCAGCCATCCCAGGGATGTTAAAAGTTGTTGTGTAACACACTTTAGAAGAAAACTACCAAAGAGTTAAACTTCACCATTTCTAGTTATTGCCACTAACACTATAGTGATGTCTGAAACAATTTTCTCTTTTAATTGATTGGTTTTCATTGTAGCCAGATTGGTTTTGTATCTCTGTGTGAATATTATTATTGGATATATTATTTCTGTTGACAATAATGATTGATTGATTGATGTAATTTATTCACTCTTTGGCTCTGGCTGGCATAATAGATTGGATTATGGGAAGACTTAGCATTTTGAACCTTCTATGGCCTTTGTTATGGCTCTACCTAATACCTATTTATACTGCCTCCTGCATTTCTAGAAGCATAGAATCACCATGCTTTCACAAGTGAATGATGTATGCATGACACAGCATGAAGGACTAAAGAAATTATTTGTGTACCTTAAAATTAGATGAAGTTAGATTAAAATTAGATAATACAATGCCTCAGCTTCAATTCTTACTTACATTTATTTTTCATTTTGGGCCTCAGTAAGATTTTTTTTCCATTGTGATCAACACTGCTTCAGCCTCAGTGATTAATATTTTATTCTGTTGGAGCTATTCCTTTTGGTTTGAAAAATATAATTCTTAAGAGGTGGGAAAGTGGAAAATAAAAATAGATATGTTGTATGTATTGTCCTATGCTTGGCACACCAATATTTATAAAGAAGTCCTCTTTTTAGGGTTTCTGTCTTTAGAAATAGAAATAGGATTCAACCAGTTCATGCCTATTCGCTAGAACTGGTTGTTAATTTTCTAAGTAGTTCAGAAAACTGCTGGTACTGCTGGTCATTAGGGCAGAGAACTGGTTGTTAAATTATTTGAATCCCACCACTGTTTAGAAAGTCAGGTTTCCTTGGTGGAAAATGAAGTCGTGTATTCCCATATGGATATGAAGAAGAATTGGATCACAATGAAAATAAATTTTAATAATAAAATCATGTTTATTGAACATTCAGTGAAATTTATTTAGTATTTTAAGTTTCCTAATCTGTTAATCTTGTATTCATAAATAGTGAATACGAACATCTTTCTATACATGTATGTACTTGTGTGTATATTTTCTTATTTTATTTTGCAAAAATATTTTTTAAAAATCCCATTTATGCCTACTCAAATTTATATTGAATTTATTAGGTCTCACTATCAAACTGTTTTTCATTGTACAATGGTTTATGTTCTTCAGTGATTTGATTCACCAGAAGCCTTCAAAGCAATGTAAAAAAAGGCTTATTTTTTAGATTAGTTTGCCTTTTTTCCCAGTTTGCTTACAATATAAGACCCATTCAAATGTCTTAATTTTTAATTTATTTTAATTTTCTGTTTTCAAATTTTCCTTATTAGAATATCAAAATGTCTGCATATATGCAAATTATTCATTCTGAAATGGCATTAAAAACTCAAGAAAATCAATGTATACTTTTGTTGAGGCTGTTTTCCATTAATAGTTCATTATCAACTTTTCATTTTCTATTAAATTTGGAATTTGTTGATAAAAAAAACTATCTACAGTTTCATGTTCCATAAAGATCCAAAGATGCTTGAAACAGGATCTAAAAGTCATTTCCAAAAGAGATTTTACTTCTAGAATTCCTACTACTCAAAAGGTTTTTTTATTTAAGTCACATTGTAATTGTAATATTCTATGCCAAATCTTCATTACTAACTTAATAATATATGCTAATGGAAAATGCTAGTTTTGTTGTTTTAGAAAGCCAAAAGTATTCATAATCATTGTATTGAATATTTAAAATTACTATTTGAAAAACTAATAATTTAAAACATTACAATCTAAGAATTTGTCATCATACAGAGTATGTGTTTTTAGTTTTTTTCAATATTAAAAAAACTGGATACACAAAATTATGCAATTTTCTGGTGCACTAATCCCTAATTTTCAAGGTTGAAAGTACCAAAGATCTAACATGTTAGCCCAAAAAAACTCAGTCTCAATTATATGTTAGTCCTGATAAACAAAAAAAAATTCAATAAAGGAAATGGGTAAATTCCTAGCTAGTGATATTGAAGTTGTTCGCTACTATCATTAAAGTCCAGTTTTTATAGTTAGAAATACTAGAAATTAAACAAGGGCAACTATAAGAAGGGTAAAATAGATTGCAATTTACATTCTGCTCCAAAGTACAATAACCACACCACACAATGCATCTTTCAAATTTTGATACCCATTGGAAATGTCCCTAGTTTAAGAATAATGTTCTAGTTCTAGCAGCTGTAATAGTACTGTTCTGCCACATGCACACTGAAACCTAGAAAATTAGAATTTATTTTCAAAGGAAATGCTTTATAGAGAAATAGCAAGAAATATCTAATGTCTTCAGATCTAAAACACTTGTTGATTTTTAATGTTTTTCACCTCTTTTGCTGAAAGATGGTCCTTTAAAATTTTGGTGAATTAACTCTGATGTTCCTATATAAATAATGGAAGTAGTAGTGTTAAGACCTATATGAACACAATATTTGCTGTTGAGATATGCTAGACACAAAAAAGCACAGCTGATGTCTATATTTAATTGAACATACTGAATCAACAGAAGGCAATCCAAATCAAAATCTTAAAGAAATATGCTTATAGTTACCTAATTTCAAATACTTCAGAGGCCCTAATTCTGTAAAGATTAATGTATGATTTCTCAGCACTGTAACTGAAATATTTCTAGTAATTTAATGTGATTGTTTTAATCCAGTTAATCAGGGGAACAACATTAAATGTAATTTCTAAACTAAGGTTCAAACTGCAGTTGAAGTTCATGAAGTGGCTTATACCTCACACTGTTGTTGTTTTTAAGAAACAGCTGGAGAAAATGATCTATTTGGAATGATTAAAGGCTTTAAATCTTTAGTCTGCCACAATTCCAATCATCAGTTTTACAATAGATTAGACAAATGACTTAGATTGCCTAAAAAGTATAATAATTTTTATTTGATAAATGACCAGTAAAATTTAAACACAAAATTAAAATCAAACAGGTGAGATAAAATACTTATATTAACTAGGTGTATTGGAGCAACAAAGAATTTGACTACTGCACAACTGATAAAAATTTGAATCTTTTAGAAAATGATAAGCAGCAGGGAGACTGCCTTACATAAGTTTCTAATCCTTAGCAGTAAATGCTTCAGAGATGTGCAGAGGAATAGGATGACTTTGCCTCCTCTTCCCTCCCTGATTTCCAAACAGCCAATAATAACTTTTGAGTTGTAGACTTCGGAGATGAGGGCAAACAATGGAGAGCAATATTAAAGAAGTAGAACCAAGACATTTGTGTATAGCAGGGCTGTCAAACTCATGGCCCTTGGGCCTGATACATTACATGCTGGCCGTGCCCCATCCGGTTTAGTGAAGGGGAGAAAAGTCCTGATACATCATGTGATGCTACCATGACAACACAAGTTTTACACCCCTGGTATATAGAGTAGCTACCCTGGAAGATACCAACACCATAATCATGACCAGATTTGGGACATGAAGAAAAAGAGAAAGATGGCAGAAAGTTATTTCAAGGAAGACCAGTAGAAGTGGTCTGGGACCTCTATATAATATGATAATAAAATTGAAATAGATGAAGAAGAAATAAATAGTTAAGAGTTAAGATGGGTATAGACAAGAGAAAATAGCAGGCTAAGGACATGAACTAAAGTTAGGCTATAATGTCAATTATTAAAAGTTATTTCAAGATAAAGAGGAAAGAAGCCTTGAGAAGAAGAATCAGTTAGATTCAATTGGAAATAAAAGGGGTATAAGGTAGAAAACTCAATTCTATATCAATTTCAGATTTAAGAATCTATTCTAGGATACATGCTAAATGTATTAGGATAAATGTGGATAAGCTTATAGACAGAAAAAATATACAAAGCAGCTTGTTATGTATTTGAGCAATTTCATTTTTGTAATGCATCATCAATAAACACAACTGATAATGCTAGGCCTGTTCTGCCCCAGAACCCTGTGACACTGTACGCCATTTATTATCCACATTATTAATGTGCTGTCAAATATGATTTAAATGTATGATGTTATCACATTCATATAGCCTGATTCATCAGTGAAGAAAAACTAATGAATCAGATCAATCTACAAAATCCATGATGTTGCATGCTCAGTGGACACATATTAGCACAATATCCTTATTCCCGTAATATTTGTTTGAATGGATTTCAAATCAGCCTTTGGGGGACCATTTTGAGCACTTCAATTAACAGTCCGTTGCCATTACAATGATTTTGAATATTTATTAATTGAGTCAGTTGTCTATGAGAAGTAGTTGGCAAATAACGTGAAATAATTGCTTTTGTATGCAATTAATTGTTCTTGCACTCAAATAATTTGAGAAGAACATATATATACATTGTGACAAGGTAGATGAAGAAGTGAATGAAGAATGAAGAAGTGAATGTATGAGATTTAGAGTGAGGCTCTAGCAAAACATTTTGTGAGTTATTTATCAACCCTCCAGTGATCCTGTTCCGTTTGGATTGTACCTTATGCCAAGCTGGAATGTAGCTCTTCATTAATTGTCCAGAGTCAATTAGCCCTTCAAATTGAAATGTTCCTCGTCCTGCAGTAAATGACATCTAAATGATGATTTGGGAAATAATCAATATTTGTTTTCAGATAGCATTGTTTGGAATGATGAATTCATATAATTTTCAGAAAATAAAAATTAGAGTAACTGTGTTAATAAAAGAAAAAGAAACCAAATTGTTTTCAGAAAGGCAGCATTTTAACTTTGTTTAAAGAAAAAAGCATCAGAAATGTTCATGCTATTCAGATGTATAGAATAAAACTAGGATCTATAGTTCTAAATGGAACAGAATGGTTATATTTGGATAGATTAATACCTGAGATTGAGAAATTCAATATTTTAATTTTATCTTGCAAAGGTCCAATTTCAGCAATCATAGTTTATTGAATACTGTTATTGAATACCGTTACAGTATCTTAATTGCAGAATGTAGTATTTGTTCTATCATTAAAAGTATCTTACAAGTAGATGAATAAAGATATATTGTCTGGATATCAGCTAAGCAATAAGAATAGAGCTGGAAGAGACCTTAGAGGTCTTCTAGTCCAACCAACTTCTTAAGCAGGAGACCTTACACCATCCCAGACAAGTGACTTGTCCAGCCTAAAATGGTATAAGGTCTCCTGCTTTCAATTGATTTGAATATCTGAATAAAACTAAGATGAAGATAGTCTTTAGCTAATTACATTATATTATTCCAATCTCAAAAAATAAATTAATCTTTCATTAGCATTATAATGCATATTTCAGCATGTGTCATGTCAAAACTTTTTCTCTTTCAATTATTCATAAATTCAAGAATAGTGATTGGTGATCATCTGCTTAGAAAACAATTTTTCAAAAACACGATTTGAGCAAGCATCTATGCAGACATTCACATCAAAAAGTCTGACTGATTTGACTGTAATAAATGACTGTGATAATTAGCAAAGTTACAAAATGATGGAATGAATGCTCAAAGGATAGTACAGAGACCTGAATGGTAATGATATTTTGAAGAGTAAAATTGAAATACATATATATTTTAGTATCCCCCCAAAAAATGAAAGGAAAGTCATAACTCAATGTTGAAAAATAGGATGCAGATATAGACAATATAAATAAAGAAAAGATGTGTGATTGTGGTTTGCTTATGGAGCAGCTGCACAATGTATCTAACATGTTAAGTCTGAATCTGTATCCAATGACTGGAAAATGCCTTTATTATAGTGATTAATAAAGTGTGCCTGGAAAAATACTTGCTTACTTTTCTGTTGGTGAGGTATAAAAGGTAATAGTGACCAAATCTGGGTAATATTATGCACTTTTATGATGCAGAGACACTTTTTAAACCGATTTTTTTCTCTTCACAAAAGATAGAACGTATAATGGGGAATGCATAAATGTAAGAATATTTGATTGCTGAATGAAAAGTAAGTGCTGCATGTTATAAGTCAAACATGCTTATAAATAAAGTGCTTAGCAAATGGGTTAATATTAAAATGTGTGATGTCTATCTGACTGTTTATTGTACTTAAGATAAATACATAAGAAATATTTGTTGTGTTTCTAGAAATATATTGACTGGAGACATAAATGTTCATGTATTTGAATGCATTGCATGAGAATAGAGAGAGCAGAGCCTAGAATAGAATAGAATAGAATAGAATAGAATAGTGGGAAGGTACCTTGGAGGTCTTCTAGCCCAACCCCTTGCTCAAGCAGGAGACCCTATGCCATTTCAGACAAAGGGTTGTACAATCTGTTCTTAAAAACCTCCAGTGATGGAGCACCCACAACTTCTAAGGCAAGCCGTTCCACTAATCAATTATTCTAAGTGTCAGGAAATTTCTCCTTATTTCTAGGTTGGTTTCTTTCTTTGATTAGTTTCCATTTCTTTGGCTTACTATTTCTTTCTCTTTCTTCTCTACTTCACATTGAACCACTTACCCTGCAAGGTGACAGTATTAAAAGTATGTCTGTATGTATGCCGGCATACGTTCTTTCACAACAGTTGAAAGCTATGTCACAGTTATCAGAAATAATTTCTACAGTGCTCTGATTTATATTATTTCTGTAGATGTAGATGATATAGTAATTTAGTTATTCAATTTCTATAACCATTCAGCCAAGTGGGCAACTTGTATTTCTGTTTTTATGAAATTCATGAAAATTTACAAAAATAGGCCTTTTATAATGTTAAGACTAAAATGTTCATAGTTTGATTTTATTGATAGCTTCTGTATGTTAAAAAAACCTTAATAATGTCAAGTTGGACTACTATGTGTTTAGAACAAGAGTAAACTATGTCCTTTGAGTTGAGCTTAATTCCTGTTGACCTCATGGACAAAATCATTTAGTTTCTTGGCAGCAGTGTAGAGATGGTCTGTCACTGTATTGTTCCAGGATATTTTCTTCAACTTTGCAATTAAGCCTGCATCTCTATATTCTATAATGTTTTCTTATCCAAGATTAACCAAGTCCAATTCTGCTTTGCTTTCTGAGCTCAGCCATGGTCAGCTATGTGCTGCAATTTTACTGGGTAAAATAGGATAATACAAGGCTAGATTTTGCAGATTCCATATTCTAGTAGTTTAAATAATGTCAGGGTAAGAAAGCCAATTCATCTCAGAGAATAATAATCTGCAAGATGAAGCAGACTGCTGTCACATGCTCCTGATCCTGCCTGGAAAGCTAATAAATCCTGCATGAATCTGAAGCAGATATCATGCTTCACTTGGAGCACTTTCAAGTGCCAGCTCTCCCTGGTTTTAATTCCATGATTGGTTTAAACCTAATGTTTATTATCACTTAGCAAAAAGCACAATTACTCAGATTCACCCTGCTGAAAAGATTTCACGCATTGACTGTTTGTATCAGTTCATTCTTAGTAGTGAGGAACATTTTCATCTGACAAATCTACAATAGATGTAAACGTTCCTGTATTACTCCAAGGGAATCAAAGTATCAGATTAAAAATTGAAGTATTAGTATAACCAAATATATTGATAATAGTAATATAAAAGTAACATAGATGTAGCTCTGAAAGCCTATCTTAACTTTTTTTTTTTTAATAAGAACATATTAATCTTCTGTTTGTATTTTTCATTAGGGTAAGAGGGTGCAGATAGCTGTATAATAAACAATTGCATATATTGTTTCCATTGTAGCAACTTCAAGATGCCTGTACAAATTATTTCTGATTCTTTCAGTAAACCATTAAAATAAGATTGTATTAATTAGTACTGATAAATAATGTATGGTTGTAATTCATGCTAAAAATGCATGTATTAGTCTACTCTGATTGTTTTTACATAATGAAATACAGCTAAGGCTGGAGACACAGTAAGCTGGAGCCAGGCTATTTGTCACAGCTAGAGCCCACTAAAATCAGTCTGAAAAGTTACAGCTGTCTCGTTTCATTCTTTTGGATTTCAGTGTGCTTAGGTGTTAAGTGATTTATTCTGAATCTAGCCTAAGGGTGACTAAAAATTATGGCTATAGTCCAATACAGAATCAGAAAGAATGGATTTAACTATGCCTGCTTCTTTTTTGGACTGTAGCCTCAGTCAGGCAAATCTGCCCTATGTGTCACAGACACGGATTTTGTTATCAAATTAAAATAAAATTAGAATTAGCAGAAAACTAAAATGCTTTGAGTTTAATATTGGTCAGTAAATGAACACTTTTGAATTGTCAAATTATTGAAGAATAAATATTATTTGTTGCCTTTGACTGCCCCACAGTGGCTGAATTGAAATTGTACTTTTTTTCAGAAAAACTTAGTATTTTAATCAGTTTGGGATTAACAAACACAAATACTTGCTCTTCTTATGGAAAGATAAATTTAATGAATACCTTTATGGCAAATTAGTCAAATTATTGATATGATTTAAAATAAAGATAAACATTTTGTGGAAACTTGAATTTTTAAATAGCCTGCACAGATACAATCATGAACATGAATTTCACAAAAAACTGAAGTATTAATATTGAAAGATTACCAGTTTGCTCAGTAATCAGAAACTAATCTGATAAATGATCTCAGCATGATAATTAGTAAAGCATCTCCTGATTTAATTTAAATACAATATTTATATCTCTGTATCAAACATAGCATTCTATCATGGTAGGCAAGAAACTTAATTTATTCTTCTTCTCTGATATTGAGGATGTTGTGGATGCATTATAATTATTCCATGCTTTGTGATAGTCAGTTTCCCATCAGGCAATTCAGAATTTTCCTACAAATTACTATACATTTCAGTTCAGTATTGTTTTATTGTATACATTGTACAATAATGTATAGATTGTATAGACAAATGGTCTCATAGTTCAGTTATTTATCAAAAGCACTTAGTGACATTATTTCATTCTGATGGTACTTTTCAATAGAAAAGTGTGAGTGACTTCACAATTCACTTCTAAGTTCACAGATTTATGTATTTATTATTATTATTATTATTATTCAATCACAGATCAATTTTCGTACAGGACAGCAATGTTGCCCTTTTTTTTGGTATTATCTATATTTGGCAAAACTATGAGTCTACCAAATTTCCGCACATCTCTTTTTGATCTATGGTCTTCCATTGTTTTGACATGTTTTCTGCTTTTGCAGCTGGTGATAATGTTCAAAACTAGGGAATCTGATTTGTGGATATATATTTGTGTTTCTATGTGTGTATGCATACATCCTTCAAGCTTTTGAAACATATTCCAAGGATCATCAAACTGATAGATTTCCTACTCTGAACTCAGCATTATGAATATAGCAAGGTTATCTAGTTATCCACAAGCTACTTTTTTCCAAGTAGAGGAAATGTCAATCTAAAAAACCTCACAAAAGATAAATGGTAGAAGAGGAATGGGTTTTAGGTATTTCCCATTTTCTTCCATATTACCATATTTCAAATAGCTTGAGAACAGTTTGTGTGAGATTTTTTTAATTAGAAAAGGGAAGGTGATAAAGAAATGCAAGCTGCTGAGAATCTGTTTTGATAATAGCAGCATAGAAATATGTTTAATTAATTAAATGCAAACATCTCTAAATCTTCAATTTCACACTACCCATTTTGAGCCAACAGAAGAATCAAAGTGCTTATATTTATGTATTTTTTGCTTGCTTTATGTAAACAATCCAGAGTGCACAATTATTAGGTAGTTTAAAGGTAAAGGTTTCCCCTATTCAGTCATGTCCAGTTCTAGAGAGTGGTACTCATCTCCATTTCTTAGCCGAGGGAGCCAGTATTGTCTGAAGATATTTCTGTGGTCATATGACCAGCATGACTATTCACTGAGGCACACAGAATGCTGTTAGCTTCCCAATAACTGGTACCTATTTATCTATTCACATTTTCATGTTTTCTAACTATTAGATGTGCAGGAGCTGGGGCATGTAACAGAAACTCACCCTATAATGCAGCGCTCAGATTTCAAACCTGGACAGTAGAGCTTTCAGATAACAAGCTCAATGTCTTTAACCTCTGAGCCATTATGAAAACCTTCTCATTTACTTTCAGTATAGTGATGGCAACACATTCTTAATATGTGTTATCAGATTAAGAATGTATTGCCATCACTATACTGAATGCAAATGAGAAGGTTTTTGTAATGTTGATGGCTAAAAAAAAAGTATAAAATGCCATATTATATAATACTGATGCCAAATCTAAATTATTTAATAGAGAAAATGTAAGCTTATATGTATATCATAAATTATTAAATTAAAAAATGGACATGGTGCACATACAGCTTTTTAAAGATTTTGCTAAATGGATACTATCAAAAGCTATGGATCAAGGAAGAATCCTTCTCATAAAGTATTTAGCAAATTTTCTAACTGCTACTTTAAATAAATATTTGAAATCCATTGTTAATTCATTAGTTAATTTTTTTAAAACTAATTGTCCTTATGATTGTACACTTCAATAATTTCAGTCACTTGTCTTAAACGGCATAGGATCTCCTGCTTGAGCAGGGGGATGAACTAGAAGACCTCCAAGATCCCTTCCAGTTTTATTCTATTCTTATTCAAGAATAGAACTTAACATACTATATTCTTGTACAATGAAAAACAACCAGGAAGTTTATGAGATGATTACGTAATGGCACTTCTAGACATCTTTTCTAAAATGATCCCATGAAATGCATCTTGCCTCTCATATGTGTTTATGCATTGTTTAGAGTAATATTATGCTAAAATCCAGAAAATAATATTGACTAGCTAGGACTTCTAGAAATTATAGTTACAACAACTGAAGGACACTAGATTGAGAAGACAAACTTTCATTGCTCCTGATTTGGGGAAAAAAGACATTAAAATTTCCAATGGGTAAAAGTCTGCAGAGATTCTCAGTCATCCAGGTCATGGTTGTCCAAAAGATGCTTTCTTGTTTTTTCTTTCGAAGATGTTTTACTTCTCATCCAAGAAGCTTCTTCAGCTCCAACAGGATAGTGGGGAATGGACAGGTTTATATTCCTTGCAGACAGCTGATAATTTGCATCCTTTTAGAGAACCCTGAGGAAACAGATAAACCTCCAAGTGCTTCAACAACCCTCTAAAAGGATAAAGGGGGGGGGGGCGAATGGCTAAGTTAGGGGTAGGAAGCCCTGCCATGCCCAGCAAGGGGAGAAGAGATGGCAAGAGGAGTCCTATCTAGCTCCATGCATCCCAATGAACAGCAGCAGCAACCCAGTTGCTTCCCTTCATGGCCCTCTCTGGTCTGGAAGCCAACTGTCAGCTGCGCTGTGGGGGGGGCTCACCTGGTGCTAGTCCACCACACAGGCCAGGAGACACCCTGCCATCCTCCATGGGTTTGAGATGCCATTGAGAAAAGGTGCTGATAACCCAGAGAAGCCCTCTCTCTCTTTCCTCCTTCCACTCTGGGAGAGTGACTGTACCATTTCCACAAAAGATCGAGTCACTCCCTTACCCCAGCCTTGGCTTACCTCCCTCCCCCCCTGCTCACACACTCACACAGCCCAGGTGAGGGTGCCTAGGCATACGTGCGACACCATGGAAAGGGGAAGAGCAGGTGGGCACATCAAACCAGAGGCCTTTAGGTGAAGCACATTGTTCGGGGGCAGAAAAGAGATGTGGGGGGCACTGATCACACATTTTTTCTTCTTTCACTTTATTAGGGCTGGAGGTGCTTGTTACCTTGAGTCGCCCTCCTCCCTTTATCCAGTAACAGAAATGGCATCTTAGGAAGCCATGGTTTAATTATGGTATTCAGCACATAATGGAATCCTCTTTCTTTGACCATCTTTCTTGGGGGGAGTGAGGGCATCTGGGTGCTAGTGGGTGGGGAAAGCTCCATGGCGCAGTGCTAGGTTTCAGTGGAGAAATGGGAAACAGAGTGGCTGCTGAAAGGGAATGAGGAGGCTGCTGTCCCTCTTTCTTCTCCCTGTTCCTCCTCCTTCCCTCATGCTGGTCACTCCATTTCCCATTTCTCCATTGCAACACAGTTAATGTCAGCAAAAAAAAAAAAAAGCGAAACAAAAGAATTGGTAGTGGACTTCAGTACAAAACAGGAAAGGAAATACCAAACCCCGGTCATCAACGGAAGCCCAGTAGAG
>JAEANM010001091.1:8883-29811 GCA_017656035.1 Myanophis thanlyinensis
CACACACACACAAACACACACAAACATTTGTGATAAATGGCTGCCCGGTTTCTCCTTCAGCAATCTATGTTTTTGGATTAATCCACACATTTGGAATTTGGAGACCATTTTATGGCTACTGTAATGGGTACAACCAATTACAAAATACTTATTTAGCAGAAGGCAAAATAGTGAAGGTATTCTCCATCACTTCATATAATCTCTTAGTTGCTTTCTATTACTATTTTTTTCCCTGAAGTTGAGGCACACTGCCAAACAAGTACTGAGTCACAGCCAACCACCATTTTATTTTCTAAAATTGCCTCTGGGGTTTACCTGGAGTCCAGAAACATTCCTGGAAATTATTAAATTATGCATGAGGATGTTTCTTTGTTTTGCAGAATGCTAGATGTCCTTTATTTTTTAATTGAAATACCTTTTTTTTTTAAAAAGGCAATTAAAAAGTCTGTTGGGGCATTTTGATACAGATGTTGGAGCACGCAGGGACTGTACTGGGACCTGATTCTAGAACATGGCTTCTTCTATTAAACCATTTGCATTGTTGGGATGTTTTTTCTCCGTCACCTTCTGTTTCTCCTTCTTCTCATCTTACTTCAACTTATTTATTGATTTTTTTTCTTGTAGGAAGGAGGTATTGTTGCTTTGCTTAAAATCTGCCGTCAAGATTGCTTCAGATGCCTATATCCCCAAATACTCCGGACATTGGCCTCAATATGCTGTGTGGAAGAAGGAATCCAACAACTGGAAAAGGTATCTCTTCTGTGACTGTTAACAGATGCATCATGCAACCCAAAAGTTCACCAATGACAGGTATTGATTGCAGGTTCCAATCTGGGTCAGTCACCAAGAGCAGAGGTTTTGACTTCTGAGCTTTTGGACTCATGTTGGAGACCATGTTCAGGAAATTTCTCCCTAGCAGAGCATGTGCTGCTTTGGGTGTGGTATTTATAGGGCCTGTTGTAGGTGGCTTTTAAGATGTTGTTTGGGGTGTTTGTGTTATTGGTTGGTATTGATTATCCAATGGAGTTGTCCACAAATATTGTTAGTGCTGGTGATAGATTTTTAAACAATTCCTCAGGTTTGTTTCTCAGTAGATGGACTGGATTAATGTTGCAAATATTGCTCCAAGGAAATCAATACGAAACTTGCCATTTAGTTTAATAGCTGAGAACAGCCCATTCATCGGGATATGAAGTTGTGCCTGCAGATTCTAAACACCACATATAATCCTGCTGTGTAGGGTGATTCCTTTATGCAAGTTTATAAAGTTTACCTTAATTTTGGTCAAAGCAGAATACAGTAGCATAAGATCCAAGAGAGAGGGTGTTGCAACAAAATTTTGCCTGTATTCTCTGTGATATTAGATTAATTGTTCCTGCCATAGTTTATATGTGATTGTAAGTATTCCTAAGATTATTTCCACCTTATTTCTAGCCCAGCTTTCTTCCCAGAAATACAAAGTTGCAGGAACACCTTGATCCCACTCCGTAGTTAAATCCCCACTTTCTGGAAATAGCTATGGAGTATTCTGTGAATAGAACAGTGGTGGTGAACCTATGGCATGCGTTCGAGAGGTGGCACTCAGATCCCTTTCTGTGGGCGCAAGAACCATCACACCAGCTCAGCTCCACTGTGTTTCTCCATGAAGTTTCCCTGCAAATGATGAAACAAAAACTCATGAAAGTAAAAGATCTTGCCTCTTGCAGAGCTGCCGGGTGTTGTGATGCACTGCCTCCCATCGTTGGGTCTCCGTTGCACATATGTGTGCTTGTATGCACATGAGAAACTTGCAGTTTGGGCACTCAGTCTCTAAAAGGTTCACCCTCACTGGGATAGAGCTTTCAACCAATATGAAAATAAATATATTAAAGTTTAGCAGCATTTCAATATCCAATTATTTTTAAGCAAAAGTAATTAAAAAGGCAAGAGCCTTGTAAGCATTACATGTATAGGTAAGTACTCATTGAACTTACCTGCATTCCTTTGCCTTATGCAGATCTATATACATTTGCTTAAGAGCTGTCCATTGTCAATGGCATATGAGGTGTAATAAGCAATTCTGAAGACTCTAAACATGAAGCATCTGGAAGCTTTCTCTGTCCATTGATGGAACATGGCCTTGAAGTAAACACCTTGAACAGTTCAGGTGCTCTCCACTATCTGGGTTACCTTCAAAATTGAAATTATTAATTACCAGGTTTTGCTCTCCCATGTTTAGTTTAAATGAAGATAATAAATCCAATTTTCTGAACACTCAACACTTTCATAATTTACAACTTCCTGTTAAAAATGGTACCCTTGAGTTGCCTGTAATAGTACTATTGTTTACCATACATTGGCATAAAGTAAATGCAGACGGTCTTTGAAGAGAAGTATATGAAATTACAATATATGAATTTGTTTGATTATTTTGTGTAGAAATTTATGCATTCAGAAAAAAAATCACTGAAATGTTGAATGTTTTTTATGGGTTCAGGTCCTTTTCTGTTCATCTCTGAAATGTCACCTGGCATGGTAATGAGATGGCACATCACCTCATCACCATACAATTTACCATATATGTAAATTTATACTCATTGTGAGCAAATATAACAACTCAGAAAAAGGTGCTTTTTTTTTTTTTTTACAAAAGCTAATTTTAACTCTGAGTAATAGATACTTGATAAACTGAAGCATGCCGTTATCACCATTTTTCATTTGAGTTGTTGATAAGGTTCAATTCTTTAGAAATGCATTGTTGAACAAAGGAAAACAAAGGCTACCAATTATTTACTAAATCATGGTATTCTTCATATTTGATAAAACACATCTTGCATTTGAACAATGTGTCTTTTCAACAAAACAATATTACTTCATTTCTTCTTTAAAATGACACGCTTTGCAATTAAATGGTTAGGATGGAAGAAAAGATGAGGGACAGAACATCTTTAACCAAAGTACAAGCCAATTTTCAAAGGTAATTTCTTCTCCCTCCCACATTTACACCCCTTTAGAAACTCACTGGATGAGATTTCTGTTTTTCCTTCTTGTCTATATTTGTAAGCTAAGAAAGATTTATACAGACGTGCTCGTAATATTTTAAGAATCTGAGCTGCAGCAGGAGGAACTGATAGAATGGAAAGTAAATAAAGAAATGTGTGAATTATGTAAATGATTCTACAGTACAGGTAGTCCTTGACTTACGACCACAAATTGAGCCCAAAAATTTCTGTTGTTAAGTAAGACATTTGTTAAGTGCATTTTGCCCCATTTTATGACCTTTCTTGCCACTGTTATTAAGTGAATCACTGTAGTTGATAAGTTAGTAACACCGTTGTTAAGTGAATCTGGCTTCCCCACTGACTTTACTTGTCAGAAGGTCGCATGACCTCAGGACACTGCAACTGTCACAAATACCAGTCAGTTGCCAAACATCTGAATTTTGATCACATGATCATGAGGCTGTTACAAAGGTTGTAACTGTGAAAAACGGCCACAAGTCACTTTTTTCAGTGCCGTTATAACTTTGAATGGTCACTACATGAACTGTTGTAAGTGGAGGACTACCTGTAGTTCTTGAATTCTTTGGTCATCATTTGTAACGGAAATCTGACTTGGGCACTCTCTGCTTTCCAACTGCAACCCTTCCTGCTCCATCATCCTCATTTTTGTTTCTGAAAAAAAAATAGCAGAAGAGAAACAGTCATTCACATCTATGTTCCTGATAATCCCCCTGGTACTCTGGCAGCCCCTCCCCCCATTTTATTAGCCTTGAGGAAGTCCATCAATACCTGACAGTTTTACCTGGGGAGAGTGATGGGTGTTTTCAGATAGTGGTTGAGGTACCGTAGGAAAGGATTGAGATGCTAGGATTTCCCCGCCCTGGTTTTAGTTTTTTTTCCCTATGATTTATAGTTTTATTTTACATTTAAATTCTGCTTTAGGGTTATTTACAAATATACACCAACAGTGGAAATAAGACAGGACTTCTTTTGGGGTGGCATCTCACCAGCTTGGAATATTCTTTCATGTAAAGATCATCTGACACCAGCATACAGTATTTGATAGGCCCTGGAGTTTGCTTTAGATGTGTAGCTTTAGTGTTTTTAGTATTTAAAATGCAATCATTTACTCCTAGTAGCGTGGTTTTAGTTTTTCTATTTGATTGTTGCTTTGATTTTTGTTTTTTATATTAATTTTTGCTCTGCTGTGCTGACGTGTTTGTTCTATATGTTTAATATATTTTAAATTATCCTGTACAATGCTCATAAATGTTTTTCTGAGGCATATAAATTAAATCAAGCGCATTAGCAGTGTAGAGAAAAAATATTGGCTATGCTACATTAACACACAGCACTGTGGGGTGGGAGGGGGGGGTCAGTAGAATATATATTTTGTGTGCTGATAGATCCAGTTTCAATCCTTGGTACATCTAGACCAGGGGTGGGCAAACTTTTTGACTCGAAGGGCATATTGACAGGCTCCCCCTCCCCCTCCCGCAGCCCCCCACCCCACCCTTACTCCCCCTCCCAAAGCCCCCCTCCCCCACGTGTCTTTGCAGGCATGAGATGCCGAATGCAGCAGCCATGATGAAGGTAAGAGGGTGGCAGGCGGGCAGGCGGGGATGGCTCCGCAGTGGCAATGCCGGCTCTTCTCCCAGCGCCCAGGTGCTGCTGATATTTCCCCATCAGCAGCACCTGGGCGGTGGGAGAAGAGCCGGCGTTGTCACTGCGGAGCTGCCCCCGCCCGCCCACTGCCCTAGGGATACGCTGCCGAGGGAGGCGTCAGTGAGGGCGAACTCCCCAGTCTGCGCCAGAACTAGTTTGGCAGGCCGGATTAAAAAGTCCAACGGGCCAGGTGTGTCCTGCGGGTCTTAGTTTGCCCATGTCTGATCTAGACACTAAATGTCCAGGGAAGAAAAGTATTTTTTCAGCATGAATTTTACTTATTTTCGGTAACTTTTTTTTTGGGGGGGGAGGAGATGGAGAGAGTGATTTTGAGTCAGTGTTGACTCATGACAAGATTTTCAGAAGTCATTTGCCATTGTCTCTTTCCTGAAACTGAGAGTGAGACACTGGTCCAAAGTCTACAGCTGGCTTTCGGCCTAAGTCAGGATTAGAATTCAGAGTCTCCTGGTTTCCAGCCTGATACATTAACCACTATACCAAACCAGCTCTTATGTCTGTAACTGTGTTTTGCTACATTAAAACAGTTCTCTATATCAAGTATATAGAAGTACAGAACCCAACCTTAGGCCTACAGACAGATTGCCATGTTAAAATATGGTTGACCACAAACAAGACAATCACATTTTAACTTGGCAATTCATAGCCTTTGTATTTTTAATAAGATAAGTTAGGCAGAGGAAGAATGATTGTTCTCGACTCTCCTGTTTTACATGGAAAAACAAAAGTAACTCTAAACAATGCGCTAGTATTGTCCTGAAAGGACACGCTTCAAACAGTATGGTCAATTCCTCTTTACCTAGTAAGTAAGGACTTGAAGAGGGTTGCAACCATGTTCAACTGAAGGCAACCCAATCCATGCATTTGAGAACTCTGATTAGGCAATAATTCTGATAACATGGAGATTTGTAGGTGTGTTCAAACAAATAGGTCTCTTCACCGGAGTGTGACACTTATTTTATATAAAATGGTAGTGGCGAAATGCGACCGGTTTTCTTACCGGTTCAATGCGCGCGCATGCATGCCAAACACGCTGCAGCGTGGGTCTTTAAATTGCTGTTAGAGGCTCCAGGCAGTGGGGATCATTAGGAAGGCTCCGCAGAAACTCAAAACAGCTGATTTAGGTAAGTAAAAAAACAACAGAGTGCATATAAGGAAGAATAGGGATGTGGGCGGGCAGGCGGGGCCAATTTCAAACGTCTACTACCGGTTCTACTGAACCGGCTAGAACCAACTGAATTTCACCTCTGTAAAATGGGCAAAAGTCAAAAAAAAAAAATCACCATGTTCACAGGAATATTGGGAACTGGGGTTTGTATGAAGGGGCCTGCAGCACCTCGGATAAGCAGATGAGTGTCTACACAGACACTCCCCAATGTTGAGTATGAGGAACCAACTTAGTTTGGCATTTATTTATTATAGGAAATCCTTGACTTACAACAGTTCATTTAGAGACCATTCAACATTACAACAACATTGAAAAAAGTGGTTTATGACCTTTTTTCACACTTATGACCACTGCAGCACCTCTATCGTCATGTGATCAAAATTCAGACAGTTGGCAACGGACTCATATTTATGACAGTTGCAGAAAGAATCCCAGGGTCATGTGATTATCTTTTGTGACCTTCTGACAAGCAAAGTCTTTGGGAAAGCCAGATTCACTTAATAACCATGTTATTAACTTAACAATTGCAATGATTCATTTAACAACTATGGCATGAAAATTCATAAAATAGGACACTTGAATGTCCCACTTAGCAACATAAATTTTGGGCATAAGTTGAGGGCTAGCTGTAATTACATTTAGATAGCCACATTAAAAACATCAGCATTTAATTGCTGTATGATACAATATTGCTTAAATTCCACTTATGAGAGGCAAAAGTACAGCAAATCAATTAAGAAGAACTAGGAGTGATATAATAGCAGTACTATATGTTGTATCATAGCAGTGATGAAGGACTAGGGGTGATATGATAATAATGTTCCAATATTTGAGGGGCTGCCACAAGGAAGAGGGGGGTCAACCTACTTTTCAAAGCATCTGAAGGCAGGACGAGAAGCAATGGATGGAAACTAATCAAGGAAAGAACCAACCTAGAACTAAGGATAAATTTCCTGACAGTTAGATCAATTAATTAGTGGAACAACTTGCCTCCAGAAGTTGTGAATGCTCCAACACTGGAGGTTTTTAAGAAGAGATTGTCTAAAGTGGTGTAGGGTTTCCTGCCTAAGCAGGGAGTTGGACTAGAAAACTTCCAAATCCCTTCAAACTTGGTTATTCTATTCTGTTATTCTGTTGTTAAATTTATTTTTCCAGGTATAATTTAATTATAAATTTCATCACTTTTGCTTAGAACTACACACTCTGAACTATTGAGATGCAAACGCCAGTGGATGGGAGCAAAGAGAGTTTTCCATATCTTTTTGCAGCCATCTAAGAGTCATCTGAATGTTGGCCTCCTACTTATGGTCACTCTATGAGTTACATTGATCATGCTGACAAGGGAATACAAGAACTCAATGGCACATCACCTCCAAAATTCCTGCTAATAAAAGCAGGGACTTCTCCAGGCAGTTGTCACTGACTCAAAGATGTGCATATGTGCAGATGCATGCACATATGCACAAACACATCTATCTGGGAAGCTTCAAAAAGATTACAATATGCTCTTGCCTAACGTTTAAATTCAGTTGGATATTTCAGAGTGAATGTGAGCTAGATTGTCAATTCTTTTCTAATTATTTTTATTCTGCAAAGTTGTTTTGCTACAAAGTTATATCTCTAGGAACTAAAGAATTTTATAGAAAACATAGACATTCCTTTTAAGAAATCTTAGTCATATATAACAGAAGCAATTAATCAGGTGCCATAAAACCATTTTGCAACTATCCTTTTAATTGTCTTTGTAACTTTATGTGTATTTAGATTTCCCCATTCTTTAGTCTATTGTAATCACATCATGTAATACCTAATAGTCCTCAACTTACCACAGTTTGTTTAGTGACCGTTCAAAGTTACAATGGCACTTAAAATGACCATTTTTCACACATGACCGTTTGCAGCATCCCCATGGTCACATGATCAAAAGTCAGATGCTTGGCAATTGACAATTGAAGTGTCCTGGAATCATGTGACCCCTTTGGTGTCCTTCAGACAAACAAAGTCAATGGGGAAGCCAGTTTCACTTAACAAGTGTGAATTATTTAACAACTGCCATGATTTGCTTAACAAATGTGCCAAGAAAAGTCATACAATGGGACAAAAATTCACTTAACAAATTTCATCGTAATTACAGTGCTCACAGACTACTTAGGGGAAATGAAAGAGATCAAGTGGAAATCTAGCATGGCTGCCTGTACCTTTGAGAAATGAAACCGATTTTCTCAAATCCCTACTTATCAAGTTACCTCAGTTAAAGGCACAACTGAATGTCAAACAAGATCAACAGATTCTAGGCTTGCGAGAGATATTCATTAAAAAAAATCACATTCTGGTGATGAGGAAAAAAAATTCAAAAATCACCTTTCCAGTACAAGTCTAAGAACATAGCTAGTCCTAGACTTACAACAGTTCTCTTAGTCACTATCCAAAATTACAAGGGCACTGAAAAAAAGTGACATAACCATTTTTCACACTTCTGACTGTTACAGCATCCTCATGGTCATGTGGTTTACATTCAGATGCTTGGCAACTGATTCACATTTATGATGACTGCAGTGTCCCAGGGCCATGGGACACTGCAGTCTTTTGCAACCTTCTGATAACTAATGTCAATGGGGAAGCCAGATTCACTTAACAACTGTGTTACTAATTTAAGAACTGCAGTGATTCACTTAACAAATGTGGTGAGAAAAGTTGTAAAATGAGGTGACACTCACTTAACAAATGTATCACTTAGCAACATAAATTTTGGGCTCAGTTGTGATTGTAAACTGAGGACTCCTTATATTTCTATGATGAAGTTATGGGGACATGGTTAAAGTTTCAAAAATTCCAGGTGCAAGCTGCCTATTTCTTATTTAATACCTCAGAATACTTTGGAGAATAGTAGAAAAAATGTTTCTTCATGTTTGATGTATAGGTGTTAATATTATAATAATCACAATATTACCTCATGATTTGTCTCCTTAATCAAAGAACTCTTCAGAAAAAGCTGGCCTGAAGAGAGGTCAGTACCAATTTACCTTACAAGATTGTTGTGAGACTAAAATCGGAATGGCTTTGCCATGTATGCTTATCTTGAATTCTGGAGGCAGGGGAAACACAAGAAAGAGACAATTGTGTACTGTCCATGTAAGTCTACTATCTATTACCTTGCTCTGGTTTGTAATTAATTCAAGGCACTGTCTAGCTTATCAGTAAAATGTTGGACCTGGGAATATCAGGTTCACAATAGTTAAACACTTTTTTTCCAATCTTTAATATTTGGTGCACTTAAGACACAGAAGAAGATTCACAGCTTTAAATATGTATGAAAGGCCTTTGCAATGGTAAGATTGGGATACAATAGAAGAAGAAGAAAAAAAGAGAGAGTTAAATGTAGCTATAAGCGGCTTGCATCCCTAACCTCTTTCATATTCTGAGAAAGCAGCTATAATGGAAGTTAGCAAAATTGGTCTGAAGGATGTGGTATTCTGACTATAATGCTTTCAGACAGATGGGATGCAGACAAACAGATTGCTCTGTTATTAAAATGAGGGCATCTGTCCAGAGCATTAGAGAGCCACAGCAAATGCTGGATGTTGCCAGAAGGGTTCAACTGAAAAATTCTTACTCAGGGATAATGTTTAATTAGAGTGAGAGGAATGCAGTACCATGCCAGTACTGAATATCAGTTGCAGCAATATAAATTAACACCTATGCTTTGCGTCATAGCAGACAATGCATTAAATAAAACAAGTTCTCTGGAACTTATAAGCAAAGAAGAGGCAGTATTTTACCATTGTGAACATTTTTGCAAATAACTGTCCCAATATTAAGATTGAGCAAGATCTATTTGGTTAAAATATAATGAAGAATATGGATTAGGTTCCCAGGAAATTCAGCTCAAAGAAAATCAGATAAAACTACGTATCACACTTTATAGCAATGTGAAGTAGACTTTTATATGAACACAACTGTGACTGGAAAGGACAAACTATGCATTGTAAAGATCGCTTGTGGGGTGGGAGATACTTGTAGTATAATCCAGATTGCAAGAACTCAAGTGAACAATCAGACAAGGAGACCCAAATACATTGTTAGCCTCACATTGCAATGAACAAGGACACATATTCAGTTTTTCAGCTATTAAGATTGTTGGATGAGCAGGCACAAAAACAGCCAGAGAAGTGATTGAAGCCTGGGAAACAGGCTCTCATCAGTCAACAGGAGTGCTGATGTATCGGTAGCCTAAATGAAAGATCATAAGCCCTCATGTACTGTTAGTTTCTAATTCTAGTTTACATGAAGCAGGATCCAATCTGGGTCAATCACTGGGATCAGAGGTTTTTTGAGCCTTTGGACTCATGCTGGACTCAAGCCCATCTTCAGGAAACTTCTCTCTAGCCTGGGACACATATATTTACCTTTGTGTAGTTTACATGTAGTCTTTTTTTCTGCCAATAAAGTTCTTAATAGCCTAAAATCAATATATTTAAAACATTGCCTTTGGACAAGTATACCTATTTGATCCTTGAGATGCTGTCATTTCTTAAGATCCTTAGCTGAAGCAAATTCAGTTGCTCTGAAAGACAGAACTTTCTCAGTGATAATCCTTTGACTCTGAAAGAGAGCATAGCTCCTTAGAAACTTATTTTTCATTGTCTTAAGGCCAGAACTTTTTATTCAAAAATGCCTTTTAAACAACTTGGATATTTGTTCTGAGAAAAATATCTCAAAGACTGAGCTATAGTTGGCTTTATTTTTCAATTAATTAAAAGTGGAAGCTTTTTTAGCAATATTGCATTGCTATTTTTAAATATTATATTGTTGCATTTAATTCAAGCTCCCTGTGGAACACATGTTTATGAGCAAGCATATACTTTTGCTAAACTCATTTTAAAAATAAAGCAATGTCATATGCCGAGGTTGACAAATTGTTTCTGTTGACCTTGCATCATCACATATCACTTTATAAGAAATGGCTGAGGATCATCTCTGCTCTCTTTTGAAGCTAAGAATATTACAAAGAAGGGTTGGAGTAGACATAATAGCCAGTTATATTACTGTACAATGAAGTCTTTCTTTTATTTTGCCATGATCATATTCATGAAGCCTGGAACATCTCAGATGGATTACCATCCACTCTGATAACTGTCTACATCTGGTTAATGAATCACACAGTTTCTTTTATTCAATAATAGATTATAATTGCACACGAAGAGTGAGACAGACAGATTTAAAATGATCACATTTCATGAAGAGAATGGAACAATTCTATTTAAGAACTGAATGAGTATGTGTGGTATAAAGAGATGATGTGAAAATTCGTGGCTTTACCTACTGCTGCTTTCCGCCAAAGCGGTTCAATGAATTAGCACTGAAAGAGAGTGGGGTAATTTATTTAACTTTAAATAGTCTGGAAGTTCACTTCTGCATTTTCACAACTAGACATTGGTTATGTGGATTTTAGATTTTATTCTTCTAACTTGGAGTAAAGTTGAAATAATTTGATGAATTCATCTTAAAATACTTTAACAGATCTTTTTGTTACAGAAATATGATACAATGAAAAATACATTTATTACATGCACAGATGTTGGAAAAACAGACACCGTGCAAAGAGCTTGGACAACTTTATGTAATGAATGTTTGGAATTACAGTATATCCAAATTGAGAGTATTTTATATTTCATGACTGGTGAATTTCAGTTCAAAATGTGCCATCTGATGCCTGAAGCAGTTCATTGCTATAATTTAATATTTGTTATAATTAGTTTTAAAAAGACCACAGGTAGTCCCGTTATCCAGTTTCCTATATCTACGGTTGATAATTATAAACCAGAAGTCATCTTCAATAAACAGCTTCACATACCTGTGGTTTTTGGCATGCAGTTCTGATCTATTTACCATGTTTTGTGTTTGTGAGGGAGTATGTATCCAGCCTCCATTCCCTCAATTTCCCAGCATGCAAAGTGATGCATTACATTCTGACTTGATATTGTCATTCCCTTCATACTGTACTTCGTCCATGGAGAAACCGAGCAAGCACAGAAAGGAGAAATCTTGTGAGGGAAATGGCAAATGTTCACCCAGAGTATTGCCCTTGACTGAAACATTAAATATCCCTGAGATCCTGCTGCTTGAACATTTGAACTTGACTTCCTCAAGGAAGACAGAATCATGTTGAATAGGCAAACAGATTCATCTTTGGGGCCTTTAAAAAGGCACCCACCATACTCTGCAAAGTAAAACCAACAACTCTGCAAGATAGTGATACCCACTATAATTGTGGGTATCAGTGTGATACAGTGTAACAATCATTAGACACATTGACACATGGTGGCAGGAGGAAAAAAGAGGAGGAGTACTTCACTGCTTCCTTATTTTGATTCTGTACTATTTATACACTTTGTATTTAAGGCCACTCTGGTGATTTTTGTTCACTTCTGATGATACCAGAACCCTGGTATGATACCAGAACCCCTTCTTATAATTTCTAACTATTGATATATGTGGTTTTCTTATTTGCTGTTGTTAAGTTGTTAAAAAGCTTCTGAAATTCTTAATAGTTTTACCATGAATGAACAATATACCCTTGGTTTTTATGCTCACACCGAAAAGTGGCTCCTAGTTTGCAGAGTAGCCAGGACTAAAAACTGAAGGCTGTGAGTTCTAGTCTGACTTAAGCACAAAGATTTTGGGTCACTCTCTTAGATCTAGAAAAAGATATAGCAAATTGTTTCCAAAAACTTTCCTGAGAAAACGGCATGGACTTGCATGGTCAGTTGCCCAGAATCAAAACTCTTCTGAAGGCACAGAATATGCATTTGATGATTACTTTGTAGCTGTGTGACACTTCAAATCTTTTTTTTTAAATTCAAACTGTTTAAATTCATGAGCAACTTTAATCAGACAATTTAGCATTCTTAATTGGCCTATAGCGATTCAAAAATTATTTCTAATCTGAGTTAGAAGTTTATTGGGAAATTGTTGATGCTTTGAAGAAAAGGAAAATTAATCAACTGACTGTTTCTGTGATCTAGATTTTTCTGGTTTTGGCCATTACATTTTGAAAAAAATCTAAGAACGTGAGGGAAGAACTAAACCCATAGAATAGATACAATCAGTTAAAAGTTAGTTAAAGTTATCAGTTAAAGTTAAAGACTCAGAGTACAGAGAAGAGCAACAAGAATGATTAGTGGGTTGGATGCTAAAATATACCAAGAATGGTTACAATTCAATTCAATTCAATTATTTATTGTCAATGCACAACATGTGTGCAGCGAAATTGAATGAGCCTCCATTGGTACAATCACACAAAACAAAGAACACAGAATACATTCAAATACAGAACACTTCTCCAGACTTGTAAACAAATCCCTAACCCCAGGAAATGCCCAGGCTAGGCATATTTCCACAAATATTTACACACACACGCACACACACATTGCACGTTGCACTGGCATTGGAGTCTGTTGTATTAAGTCTAGTCATGGTGTTATATGGCATTTAGAAGTCAGACAGTCCATGGATAGAAGCTATTTTTCAGCCTATTTGTCTGGCAGGCTATGCTTTTGTATCTCTTGCCTGATGGTATAAATATGAAGAAGTGCTGTCCAGAGTGAAAGTCATCCCTGAGGATTTTCCTCACTCTGTTGATTCAGCGAGATCTGGCTGTTTCCTCCAGTGGGGTTATGGGACAGCCCATGATTTTTTGTGCTGTGCTCATTATCCTCTGTAGTGCCTTCTTGTCTGCTGTTGTTAGTCAGGCGTACCATACTGTGACACAATATGTGAGGATGCTTTCTATTGTTGACCGGTAGAAGGAAGTCATCTGCCACTGTGCCACCCGGTTTTTCCGTAAGACTCTTAGGAAATGGAGTCTCTGTTGGGCCTTCCTGATCACCAGGGATGTGTTAGTTTTCCAAGTGAGGTCCTGGCTGAGGTGCACTCCCAGGAATTTGAAGGAGGAAACCCTCTCCACACAGCCTCCCTTGATACAGAGTGGGGCAGGTTCCTCTCTGTATACAGGAATTGGGTATATCTAGTCTAATGAAAAGAATGACTAAGGGAGACATGACTGCAATGTTCCAACATTTAAGGGGCTCTTACAAAGCTGAGGAGGTCAGACTATTTTCCAAAGGACAAAAAGGAAAGATAAGAAACAATGAATGGAGACTTATCAAGGAGAGAAGCAACTTAGAACTAAGGAGAAAATTCCCAATGGTTGGAGTAGTCAACCAATAAAATATCTTGTCTTTAGAAGCTGTGGGTGCTCTACCACTGAAGGCTTTCAAAAAGAGAGTGGGCAACCATTTGTCTGAAATGGTATAGGGTCTCCTGCCTGAGCAGTGGGTTGGACTAGAAGACCTCCAAGATCCCTTCCCACTCTATTATTTTAGTTCTGTGTTCTAAAGATGGAATGTACACTGCAAAGCCATATGGTAGCCATGACAATGATTGTGGGAGCCAATTTGACTTTTTGTATCCCACTTTCTGAAAATCTCCTCTCTGAAGCTAGCGACTGCATTACAATATTTAATGTAGGTGAAGAGGAAAATCACTATATACTGGAAGTGCTTATATAGTCCCAGGTAATTTTAATTCAATTTAAAGTTTACTTTAATCAAATTGTGATACCGCCTACATTTCTCCATTCAAAGACCCAAGGGTAACCCCCACTCCCTAAAAGGGGTTCATCCTTGAGCAGGCTGTTATGAAACTTTATTTTTCCTAAATCCCATTTTGGGGAACTATATCTGGACAGATTGTGAGATATGGAGAAAGAACCCCAACTTCATTAGCACTGTTCTATTTTTTTGAGACTGGGATTAATTTTTCCTGATGCTAAATATTATATCAAAAAAATATAATTGGTATTAAACAATGTTCAAAAGTCCACTATTATGGCATCACACCACGGTACCCTTGTGAATGAGAACAGGCTTACCATCCCTTGACAATGCGTTGGGTTTTATTTAGGGATTTATAATAATAGACAAAGAGAAGGGCAGGCACCCATTTGAGAAATGATTCAAAATCAGCATCTGAGAAATCATTTCCAATGAGACTAATGTTAATGTTTTATTGCAGCTCTAGATAATCCACCTGGGAAGCAAACAGATGTTTTTCTGAAGAGGAAAAAAAAAAAAGCTTGCTCAGCTTTCGAAGTCAGGGCAGTGTTTAATGAAAATCAATAAAGAGATTTACAGCAGTAGCATCTATATCATTCCTTCCCCCTTTAGTAACTAGAAGAGAAAACTAAAAGAGATAAGGGCAATTAGACTATATCACTTTGTATCAGTGCTTTTATATTCTTACCTATAGATTTTCTTAGTCAAAAGCATAACAGGGTTTGGGGTTGCTTATTTGTATGTTGAAAGTTTCTTAAACTGCTTGGGGTTACTTATCTGGGAATTGAAATATTTATAAAATCAAAATAATAATTTAAAAACAGCAAAAGTATATAACCAGATATAATCAGCAATTGTCAATTCATCTATTTATATGGAAAATTGCCTTAATATAAATAAGCTCAGTTTGTGCTTTAAATTTATGTTCCACCAAAGATGTGTATTTAAACAGACATTGTCTATTGTCCTTTAAATTTCCTCTGTGAGGTGGTTTGTATTGTGATACACACTTCCCCTTGTGCATTGCATGCCTCACACGCCTATAGCCTATCTCTCTAGCTACACAAGGAACCTCAGTTTTGTAAAGAAATGACTGTTGATGTCTAAAGGTTTACATATGGCAGATATGAGAGGGAACACAGGTGTTGTGGCAGGAAAGACCAAACTCCTGCCATATGCCTGCTGATTCAATGTATATCTGAGCTCAGTAATGTGTGAACAAAGCTGCAGCAAATGTACATTTAAAGCTATTCTAATAGTTTGAACTGCAGTGGTGCACACATACCTGCAGATTTATAATTGTTTAACAGGGTAGACTTGTATAGCTCTCCCTGAGCTTGCATATCACAGATCACAGATCTTTACAGGCATTGGCTCCAGCAGCCAATATGTTTCAGGACTGATTGAAATAGTTCATAAAGAAAAAAGCAGGGTAATTGGCACAAAATCTCTTTGTTGAAGTGTATTCTGTACGGGAGCCAAACACACTACTATAATGAAGTAGACTTGCTGACACGCTGGCTTTGTCTCCTGTTACAAACCTTGCTGCTGACTTAGTGATTTATCAAGTCTTTTTTTTTTTTAAATGGGATGCAGAAGGAAAGTCTTGAAGTTACTCAAGCCTTGAAGTTACTGAAATATTTCTCTAGATCTGGAAAAGAACCCCAGTTCAAGTTACTGAAATCAATAATGGTTGTGAACTGCTAGCACCAAAACATCTACCAGCAGCTAAAAGCATCTGGCTGTTGGTTTCTTCTTTCCCAAAACTTCCAGGTATGTGTTGCTACAAAAAGAATGACAAATTGTTTGTAGTACACTAAACAGTGTCTGGGGCCACATGAACCCCCACATTTGTAGAGTGAAGTGCACGGCATATAAATTTAATAAATAAATAAAAATATTGAAGTTGTTTGGCATGTTCTTCTTTCAAGATATTTATTACTTCCTAGTTTAATCTACAGTCCTGAAAATTCTATTTCTGTTCAAAATCTAAGATTTTTTTAAAGTAAGTCAAGATCAGATAGATTCTGATGGTATATTTATCACATTAACAAACAACCTCAATTAAAATTCTAATTCTGATTTTTAAAATTGTAAATAAATTTGCCCCAAGATGTTTGAAAGACTTTCTGCAGCGACAGGATTATTTTAAGATCAACAATGAACACTTCCCTTGTTTTACTTTGGAGTCAGATGGCAATAGCACTTAGACTTATATAATACTGCTCCATAGTGCTTTACATCCCTCTCTAAATGTGTGTTTTTACAGAGTCCATATTGCCCCCAACAATTTGGTCCTCATTTTACTGACTTTGGAAGGATGGAAAGCTGAGTCAAGTTTGAAGCCTCATCAGGATCGAACTACTGTCTGTGAACAGAGTTAGCCTGCAATACTGCATTCTAACTACTGCTCAATCAATGCTCTTGATAGGCTGTTGTTACTATTTATTGCTATACCACTTTTCTTTCCAAAGGAACTTAATGTGATTTACAAAAAAATAATAAAGTTTGAGAATGAAAAGCTGATGAATGAATGTAGATTAAGCAATATGAAAGAAATATATACAAATGAGGTTTAAAGAAGAAGAAGAAGAGCAGGGAACTGGCAAATTCCTTTGAAAAGAAATGTTTAGGAATTTATGTATGGAAATGGTAGAAAAAAGATGTAAATAGTGATAAAACTTATGAGGTGGTATAGTTAATTATGTTTCTCTAAACCAGATTTAATAGCTATCATTTTCTCTTACTTCCTGCTTCTGAATTCTTTTGTTTCCTACTACTTATTCTTTTTCTGTGTTTTGAATAACTTTGTTTACCCTGAAAGGTAATATGATGGGTATACATGAATGTAATAAAAACCATTAACAATAAACTAGCACGGATGGATTTGAATGAATCTTTCGACTGCCTGTCCAACACTTTAATCACTATACCACACTGTTTTTCTGTTTCATTTTTATAATTAGTTTTAATATTTTAAATGATACTAATTTATTTTAGTTTTATACTACTGCAATTAAATCACAATGTCTGGTGGGTAATTCATGTCTGTGATGAATTATAGACAATAAAACATGCAATTAGTAGCACACAACAACCACAATTAATCATCTTTGTGTTAGTCTTTATCTTTAACATGGTTTTAAAGTTATTAGTATGGGTATCCTGTGTAGAATAATAAAACTTTTTTTCAGACTAAATAATAAAAAAGAATATTTTCTTAAGGACATTCTGTACCAAATCTTTTCTTTCTTTTTTTCCTAGTGTGGTCAGAACATTTAAATATATTTATTTGACCTAAACCAGCAGGAAAGCTTTTTATAGTGCACTGCTCCAAAGAAAATAAGGACATTATATTTATCAGTATTTTCCAATGTTTCCTCCTACATTATGCAAAATGCTATTTTTATTATGATATGATCTATGGCAATTACAAAGAGGAGGAAAACTTTATATCCATTTTGATATAAACATGAAGAAAGGGCTGAAGAATACAAATAATATAGCATCATTGAAGTTTTCATGAGAAATCTTTTCAGTTCATTAATTCTAGTTAATATACTCTCAGAGCAGTGATTAAGGCTTCAGAGAGAACAGTCCCAAAACTCAGTATAATGCATCCAAAATTATAGGGCTGTATAATAGTGACATCCAGTGGTTATGAAAGCTGCAACAATTGCTCTTAATATATAGCTATTTAATAGATATTTGTGCTAATAATATTATCAGGATACTATAAAAGCAGTCGAGGATTGTCTGTTCCGACAATGAATAGGATGTCCAGCAAGGAATTAACCAAGGAATTACCAAGAAAAAAACCACACCCCCACAAAAACTGTCAGGTTAAGTTTCTGCATATAAAACTCACTGAGTCACACTGATGATGTTATCTAGTTGGGTAATGAAACATCTGTGAGTAAACAATCAGGCTCAGAGGACATCAAAACTGTCACTTGCATGCTGTACGGGAAAGAGGTGGTCCTAGGACAAAGAGAAGACAAAGATTTATTAGCCCCCCCCAAAAAAAACCTGACATAGGAAATTACTTTTTTTCCAAGGTAGAATTAAATGGAGAAGCAAGCAATGACAGTGATAATTCACAACAAGAGACACAGGAATATTGCTACTAACTTGTTCAGTACTGAATGGGATGCAGTACTGATCTTTGCATTCCCCCCCCTGTTTCTCTTCTGAATTTTTTAGGTATTATTTTATTTTAAAATATACTTAAGAACACAACCAGAGGAGAAAAATAAATAAAAATAAATAAATAAAGCGGGATTTACAAACAGTAAAGATTAGATAAGAATTTTCAAAATGTTAAGAAAAAAGAAAAATGCTCCTTTATAATTCCATCAGTAACATTGAATTAAGGTATATAATGATAAAAATATATCAGTTTGGCACTTTCAAAGCTATTATTATAATTAAGTCAGATATAAAAGTAACAACGAATCCTCAAAATAAAAACAATCGATGAAAACGATCAATTTAGGAAATGTGAAATATTCCATTCTTGAATTACTTTAAATTTGGAGTTTTAAGATTTAATGTTAAGGGAAACTCAATCTTTGTTTATGGAAGAGGCTTATATGCAGAATTACAATCCCTACATTATTTCCAAGTTAAAGTTAGTATTAGATCCTGCAGCTTGTTTCTTCTATATCATGAAATACCATATTTTCTAAAAGAGTTCTTTAGATGCTCAGATAGATATATCTCTTGATGTGATACACACTTTTTTTTCTGCTTGCATAAAACAAGATTTATTGCTGAGAATATTCATAAGTAAAACCTTATAATCAACTAGTGGAATATTTTTTCTAACTTCTAAGTGTCAAGCATTAAGCAATGATCAACAGGTTTATATTAAACTGAAAGATTAAAAGACATGTTTATAGTGAACACATCTAATTTTAAGGAGCATAGTTACCTATGTACACATAGGTATACATACATACATGCGATTCTGACTGTTAATCCCTGAGAGTCAATAAAAATGAGAGTTACCTGAATAGTGTTAATAATTGGCTTGTGTTCATCTTGAGCTTAAAACTCGTTACTAGTTGCCTTACAAAAGTATTTTTTCAAAAGGCAACTGAACTTCGTTTTTCTTTGAAGATGTCTTGCTTCTCATCCAAGAAGCTTCTTCAGTTCTGAAGGAAAAACATCTTCAAGGAAAAACAAAGAAAAGCCAGTTGCCTTTTGTAAAATAACCTTTAGGACAACCTTGACCTGGATGACTGAGAATCTCCATAGATGTTTAGTTGCCTGACGGTTTCTGTCCTTGAATTCTCCTCTGCCAATGGATATAGAGGCCTGGTAACTTAAGGCATCTTCTCATTATGGGTATCTGTTGAAGACATATGCAATGGCCTTAAAGAACAGGAGGAAGAGCCACTAGCAAGGCAATGGTTAATAAGTGGAGCTCAAGTCCGATGCAAAAAAATAATTTGTGAAAACATCTCAGCAATCCCTTTGCTAGTCTGGTCTATCTTGTAGGTCTGACAATATCTGAACTGCCAATGAATGTGTGTACAGTCAGGAAGCCTTTACTGATACTCACTAAAATTAGGGAAGCAGATCATAGCATTTGGAAAAAAGATTGTTTTGCTATTAAGCAACAGCAGGATTCATCCCACTTCTCATCTAAATACTGATCAAGTCCAATATTGTGTAGCTGTCCTAAGTTTAAAATAAAAAGGGAGGTAAAGGAAAATATCTTGAGTGCCACTGACAAATGTGTTCTTGTGGCATTTCCATGGCATCCTAAGAAGGGAGGAGGAATAACCTGGGGGCATGTCATGTAACGACTTGCCTTTCTTATCTGAGAACTTTAAAAAAAAGAATTGGTTGCATTTATTGCATTAAGCAATAGTATGCTATACTAATACCTGTTGGACAAAAGGCACTTTAGCAATGGCACTATGCAAGCTATTTAGAAGTTGTTGAAAAGAAATCACTAGTGATTTCTTATCCCCCATCTGTGATGGGACAGGTATCTTTGGTTCACCCTGTTCATTGACTATAGTTAGTTTTGTGATTCAAATTCTTCCATGGAATTTTGCCTTCAAATAAAGGCTTGAAATTCATTCTGTGTGCCCCTAAACAAGAGTGAATGGGTGAATAGTTGAATGAAGTGATATCTTTTAGCATTTATGTAATACTATGGTGAAATAGGGAGACAGAGTGGTATTGAGTGGTATTCCATTGTCGGGACGATGCCGTCTGACAGCCCCGAGGGTTCGAGCCTTCTCTGTGGCTGCACCCTCCCTATGGAACGAACTGCCCCCGGAGATTCGGATCATTGCGGACCTACGGACCTTCCAGCGTGCATTAAAAACCCATTTATTTCAGCAAGCTGGTCTGGCCTAAAACTTAACGGGGTTGCAAAATTTTTAATCCAATTATCGAAATTTTTAATTTTTTTAAATTTTTAACTCTTATAATCTGGGCCATCGATTTAATATTTTTAATTATA
>JAEANM010001092.1:0-29808 GCA_017656035.1 Myanophis thanlyinensis
CATGGCTGGCTCAGGAATTCTGGGAGTTGAAGTCCACGAGTCATGAAGGAGCCATAATTGCCCACCCCTGAGCTAGGGTGACAGAATCCAGGCTGGGGAAATTCTGGGAATCCAGAAGCTCCAAATGAACTTGAATATGCTAAGAATAGCTGAGGGCATATGAATTACAAAAGAGCCCTCGAGTTCTCATGTGGTAGGAAGCCACAGCTTTGGTAAAGGACCCAGCCAGGCAGCAGATACAAAGTGAGTCAGAGCATTAATACCAGTTTCTAGTCAGTAGCTGGTTTGCAGAGGAAGAAATCTGGCACACCTTTAATAGTAACGTCAGATGTGGCAGACAGATGGTGCAACTTCCTTACAAAAAAAAAAAATCTCAGAATAGGCCGGTAAATGGGGAGGCTGGATCAAAACAGAAAATGCTGAATATTTGAAGTGGCCAAAAGTGTCAGTTCATTCAGTGCTGCCGAACAAACTGCTGATCCCGCTAACGTTTTTGGTGTGTGGGATTCATTTTAAAGTTCAGCCCTAATCTACTTTCCTACGAATTGATCCCACGGAATTCAAATTCTGAAACCGGCAGCCGAAGCTGCACTCAGTCGATCTACTTTAATCCACGGAGATCAGTCCGGTAACAAAACCAGCCGAGGAACAAAACTGGGGTTAACAGAAAGAGACAGCTGGGCTCCTCCCTTTGCAAACGGGAAGGGGGGGGTGAGGAAGCAAAACTCGATTTTCCAATAGCCAAACTGGAAGAGGATGTTGGCTTGCAAGGCTGAAAGAAGAGGGAGGCAGATGGGGTAAGGCAATGGGGGGGGGGGGGGGAAGAGGGCACTTCCGATAAGCAAAAAGCTGCACCTGCGGCGCGCCCACCGGGAAGCACTCCTGGCGGCCAGGCACCAACGCAGCCACACGCCTCCGCTCACCATCGCCAGGCAGCCCAGGGAAAGCAACTCGACGGTCACGGGCGGCGCTTGGCTTCCGCATCCGTTCCAATCGGCTTGGCGCTCAAGTCCCACTGGAAGTTTCCGCCCATCCAGTGAACTTCTTAGCCCAACGGGACGAAGGGAATCTTCCCCTCCTGTCTTTGCCGGGTTTCTTTCCAGAAACTAGGGGCGCTTCATCAAAACCGACGTTTAAAAAAATAATAATCGTAAGACTGCCCGGTTTGGACAAGTCAATGGCCCGTTAAAGATTGAGAGGAGATGAAAACCCAATTCACGCACGCCCCGCCGCGCTTGCCTGGGTTGCAATTACGGAGAGAACGAATTTTCACTCCTGTTTCCGCTTGGCCGGGAGAAGAGCTTGGATGGGCAGCCTCAGAGAGTTTCCGGCAGGACGGAGTGGAGCGTGTGTGGAAACTTGAGTGGACCCCCACCCCTCGCCGCCCCAATCCGAGTCTGTAGTGTAGTCAGTTGCAGGAAAGGAAGAGTAGTTACTACAACACAACTTTATTGTTCTTTGTGTTGCAATGTTGCAAACTACATTCCAATTACAGTAATCACATGCAAGAAATAACTTGAAAGTAATACAATAGCACTGTGGGGTCACTAGGGCATTTTGGAGGGCAAGTCCCTTAGGCTTTTACTAATGGTTATGATGAATGGGGCGGATGGCTATTGGAGTTCAAAATAGTCAAGAGTATTCCTGTTTCTGGCATATGATATAAATAGACATGCCTTCTGCAATGGGATGCTCCCCCTCCTTCCCTGAGATAGCCCTGAAGTTGATTGATTCATTAACACATTTACATGTCCAACCAACTCAGATTATTGCTACAATTTAGGTTACAAAAAAACAACACCCTATAATTATTAATAGAAAACATTTCATTAAAATTTTAGAACTGACATCTTCATTTCTAGTGGTCTCTTATCTTAGTTCCCACCAGGACCTCACCTTTATTAAATTTTCCCAGGCCAAGAATATTAATATATTAAATTAATTATCTGGATAGAAATTTAATAATCCATGGGATAGAGATGTGCTTACTTTTGAAAATGGACATGACTTTTTGTTTTCATAAGAAAAACAAACCACTAAAAACACAGGGCTGTTTTATACAGATCTTTCCTTTTGTAACATTTCCCAGGTTGTGGTTCTACATATTCATGTGTAAAAGTGCTGTAAAAAAGGGGGAAAGATTCACACTCACCAGAAATATCCATCTGGTTCAGTTCCAAGCCAGGAGAAACACATTGGAAACATGGAGGCTGATTGGAAAGATGGTTTAATGAAGCAAAACCAAAACCATATGGGTTCTGGGCAGCTCACCACATGGAGTTGAGAGTGAGGGATATTTATGCCTTCTCTTGGACTTTGCAATTGAACTTCCTTTTCCTGTGCAAGAACATGTGTTCTATTGGCTTTTGTCAGACTCCCATGGTGCCATATACAAATCCCAGAACAGTGGTGGCGAACCTATGGAACATGTGCCAGAAATAGCACGCCATCCCATGTGCCCCGCTGGCTCTGCACTCCGTTCTTGCACGCCAGCACGCGCAGCCCCCACAGCCCATTCTTGCGCTGGCTTTTGCCATGTGGATGTGCTGAAACCCAGAAGTGCAGCATCCCAGTGTGCATGTGTCCTCCGAGAGCCGAATGTCTGGTTTCCGATATGCGCATGCGCACCAGCCAGCTGTTCATTGTGCACACATGCGCACCATGCTGGGATGTGTGCTTCTGGGTTTTGGCGCTCCCGCACAGTAAAAGCCAGCTGGCTAGTGCGCGACGGAGCACGAGAACAGGCTGCAGAGCCAGTGGGGCTGCGCAAGGCTCACGGGACAGTTTGGCATGCCTTTCCGGCATGAAGGACAGCACCTGATAATATAAAAGGTTCGCCACCACTGTCCTAGGAGTTTGTCTGAGGTAATCTTGAATTTTGGTTAATGCAATGAAGTTGGACAATTCCTATTGTGGCTGAATGGCTTTGCCTGAAGAATATCCCATCATCCTGGAGCTGAAGATCTTTTGTTTTGCAGATAGGCTGGCCCAGTCTTTCCTAATGGGCACAAAATATCTGCTGGGGTTATTAAGAAAGTGGGAGTGGCTTTAAAAAATGTTTCTCAATTTCTTCCTTTGGGAAATATAATAGTCTGACTTTTTTATATTTCTCAAAATATTTCATCCTTCTAGGAGGGGGTGGATGTTAACTTTCTACTTTGTGAACAAGCTTGTGAGAGAGTTTAGTTGTGAAAATAATAGGGGAAAAATAAAGGGTCTAGGCCACATTAAAAGTCACTCTTTTTCCTGAAAAAGGGTAAATGTTAGCCAAATTTCATTTGTGCCAGATTTCTCCTTGAATGTAGATAGAGTGAAAATTGTTTTTTATGCCTAAACTGTATACAAAGCATATGTTCTAAGTCTCTTTTTATAATGGTAGAGAATTTGAGAAATCCAAGTCAGTTTAACATCAGGTTAGTTGGTATCTTTCTCATAAGACTTGACAGTTTAAGAGTTTCTTTAAAATATTCCCCATTAAATCATTTCTCAAAATATATTTCAGTTTCTTACTTTCTTACTGCTGTGATCTGATTTATTCAAACAGAATGGATTTTGGGGAGTCAGAAAAGGACAACACTCAGTCCAATAAGACAAAACATTGCTCCATTCCTTGGAAGCTGTGGGAAACAATGTACCTGAGTGCTTTTACTCATCTGAGAAGCAGTTTTCTCCAATCTTGTGTTTTCTAAATTGATTGGACCAACTTCCTTAAGTCTTTGGGAACTTGTTATGAAATCTATCAACACTTATGCTATGGTCATTCAAGGGCATTTGAATCCATAGATGTGTTGTTTCAATGTAACCTTTCCAGAAAATGCTATGTAATCAATTTTTAAACATTTACAATTCTCTAACCTCTGGAGTTTTAATCGGTGATAAATTACAAATGGAAAATTAGAACAAACAAAATAGACTTCTTTAAATTATAAGAAGATGTAGTTGCAAAGAAAAAGGATCCAATTGCAAACGGAATAGAAGTGTAAGCCTAATATTTGGATTAGTCTTCAACTTTTACTATTCAAGACTTATTTCAAAATAGGCATAGACAGAATTTACAGTTTATATAAAACTTTATATATTGTTAGTGTTGATCCATAGATAGTACTGTACTATTTAGGTGCAATCTTATTTATTTTCAGACCCTAGACAAAGTCTGCCTTTATTAGGCCTGAAAATGCAGAAAATGCAGAAATCTTCATCAGGGAAAAATATGTTACAAAAAGGATTCTGATGACTCCTGGTAACATTGTCATTGGTTCAAATAAGGACATTTTGCTACTATGTTTGTTTGTTTCAATGTTCAATTAGGGCAATTTCACTGTGCAGTCTAAGCTGTTGGTCACCCCTGCTGCTCCCAGCTGTTTTATAAGCCAACTTCAGACATCCTAAGCCTGATTTGGGCAACAGGGCCAGATGGATGCTCAGTCCAAACTATCACAATCCAGGACGTCCATAGTTATTCCCCTGCTTCATGCCATTCCCATCCACGCAGAGAAGATAAACTCTGATGGCAACCCCTGGAGTAGACAGATGAACCAGCGTCCTCATTTTCTTTTTATGGACTGTTTCTCACAACAGTAGTTTTTATGCATTTCCTTTACTTCCCCAAATCATTATACACATGGATGTCTTCACACCATCACACCATATTCCTATCACATTAGCACAGATCTTCCCTTTTTTAATCCCTGTGGTAGCATTTTTTTTAATCTGATGCCATAACAGTCTAAAATAATGGAAATAGCTTATTCTTTATTTCCTAAGTTCCTCTGAAGGTTCATGAAAATGTTACAGCAGGGAAAATCTAATAGTTTAGCCTCACAAAATACCTATCTTGAAAGTTAAAAATTAAAGAGGAAAGGCAGAAGGAAGTGGCACTGGACACTACTGGCTGTTCAAGTAGGAAAACTGACATTTTGAATCAAAGCTGGAAGTCTTCCTAGGAGTAGGAAGATGAGGACATTTAATTTTGCATTTGGGGAGTATGCATGGCCTGCAGTGGCAAAAGACCAAATTGAATGTGCCGTTCTGTCCTTGTTGTGTTAGACTACAAGCATAAGGTTCATGTGACGTACTCCATCTAGCCTGGCAGCTAAACTAGACATACTTTTACACAGTGATTGTGTTTTGATTTTCAAATAGAAAGAAATCAAGCAGCCTATCCAGACCTGGAATAATCACATTTACTTACTTACTTACTTACTTACTTACTTACTTACTTACTTACTGAACTTTTATAGATACCTATCTCATATAATAGTCTAAGCAGTTCACAAAAGTTCAGAAAAAAATGGCTGAAAACAAAAGCACCTATCCCCTTTCCCCACCTGCCTAATGCCTATAGGGACCCATGCAAACGACCTTGGGAAAATATTGAGCTTTACAAAAGCAGTTAGTGAAGAAAAATGCCCTGTCTCCTGGGAAAGGGGAAAAAATAGGAAAAGAATCATGGTGGCTCCTCCCTGATTCAATAGGATGCAAGAGGGAAAGAAAACACAATTAGATTTACAAGATTCTTTATTGAGATAGCAATAGCACTTAGACTTATATACCATTTCACAGTCTTTACAGCCCTTTTCTAAGAAGTTTACAGAGTCAGCATATTGCCCCCAACAGTAAGTTATATTAACAGAGTCTTTTTGCTAATTTTGTTTCCTGATCTGTACAGATTCAAAGGTCTGACAATATCTGCCTCATGGAACCCTCAAGATGCCACAAGCAGACTCATTGAAGACTCCTTCAAACCTGTTTAACTCTAGGAAGACCCTGGACATTGTGACAGGGCCACCAACTTCTACACTTCACTACAGTAACCATATTAGCCTCTTGAAATTTTTAAAAGGTCAGTGGGTCTTTAAAAACTAACCTACTTTACTATGAATGCTCAGACACTTGTTTTAAGGCCCAAAAAACAGGTCCCTTCTTTGCTATAAGTTAACTACATGCAGTATAGGAATTAAACGTGTGTGTTATGGGTTTTATTTTATGGATTTTAATTTTATAAGCTGCTCTGGAGTCATCATGTCTGAGTTGAGCAGCAAGATAAATTTGTAAGACAGACAGACAGACTTACTTAACTGACAGACAGACAACATGGACCCATTCCCACCAAGTGTTTGGAAGAAAAAGCTGGAAAAAGGAAAGCTTTCTTTGTGAGATCAAGATGCAATATCTGAATATATCTCCGAAAGACAGTTGGCAAGAGATGAAGGGGAAAGCAGCAGCAGCAGCAAATAAAATAAACATTTTCACTAATCCTTTGCATCATGGTGGGCATTAGTCTCTATACAAGTTCAAAGAAATGATTTCTTTGGAAAGTTATGAGGTGCTGATTCTCCTGTTGTGTCTGCAAATATTTTTCCTCACTTGCCACCAGACTATAGGGAGTTGTAAAATTCCATTAAATTGGTTTGATCACAGGTGATCTTTCCAGGGATTACTCTTGTGATTCCAAACAAGCGAAAATGAAACAAGGGGTCAGTTCACATATACTATATGTTGATAGATTGAAAACTACAGTGCCACTGGAACACCTTTCAGGTGCAAATAAATCTCTGCAGACCCCAGACTTCAAGCTGAAGGGGAAAAAAGGATGCCTTTTTTTTATCAGACACTAATTCAGATTAACACTTTCACTAGATTATATACATCTCAATAATGAATGATAATAGATGCATTTTCATCCATAACTTTTAAATATATCTTTAGTCACATGTTCCATTTAAGAGAATTGAAATGTTCCACTAATATACTTAGAATACTGACTTTTCACTTTTTGAGACTTGTTTCACTCAAGCCTGCTCAAATTTGAGACTTTTCGTTTAATAACTCATCTTGAGCTCTTTGATGGATGCTGGCTGCCTTTTAAAAATATATTTACCTTTCTTCTGCCTCAACTTAAAGAGTTACTTACCTAATCCTGTTTGCCAATTGACCTATCAAAGGACTTTTCGCCAGCTAGTGAAAGTTGATTGATATTATATGTGGAAGTAATAAGCTAAGCAAGGCTAATATCCAATGATCATGCCACATAGAATAATATAGTCCCACCCACATGCCTTATATGAAAGTTCATTGTAGCCTGAGTAGTTAAAATGTTGGATCTGTGAATAGGAGTGTTTTTGCTTGTTACATCCCAAGAATTCCAGGCATCTCACTTATAAGGCTATAAATAGCAATTGCCTGAAGGAATCCCCCACTCCATTATGGGCAGAGGGGGCTTTCATCTAAAAGAAGAGCTGTGTACAGAAGAACGAAACTCCATTGCCTCCAAATTTTAAAGCATCTCTTTCATAAATATGACACTACAGGTATTGTGTACATAAAAACTACAATGCCAGTTCTTTGGAACCTGTCTTTGTTTACATTCCTCCCAAAATAATAACAATCACAATGAGCAACACAATATTTCACCCGCAGCAATATATACAGAGCAGTTTCCTGAAAAACAAAGCATCTTATCTTAGTTATAGTCAGCCCCATTCTTTTCCGTTGAAGACACTGCCCCTGGCAGCATCCTTATAGCATTATGTCAGCCCAGCAAGGCCAAACCCAGAACTAAAATAGTTATTTCCTGATACAAAGTTCAGGGCACCAAAAAGTTTCCAGGATCAGAGCCGAAGGTTTCAAGGAATGAGCTGATACGTCTTGCTGTAGAAAGGTGCCATTCTTTACTTGGCAGAAAAGTGAGGAAGAATTCAGTTGGGCCACGGCATAAGACTATAAGCCAGACAAGAGTTTGCTGTTGGAAGAGATTAAAACTATTGTCCACATAACTCTGTACTGTCACTTCTAAAGGGACATATGGAATTCTCTCTTTTTGCCTCTTAGGGCAGGCAGACCTTTATTATATAAATGCCTTGTTTCTCATTCCAAATTAGCATTAAAGTTCCAGCACTGCACTAGTACATTGTGTCCTTTACCATTATGTTTTTATGTGGATCATTGATTGTAATAATAATAAAGCTATCATGACTTTAACTAGGAGCAGGTAACACAAAGAGCCCAAAGCTTCAACACTCATCTAATTGGCTGCTGCAAGAACATAATGTAGAATGGGCCAAAAATAGGCAATTTACAGAAATTGCATTTTTTCCTTATACAGGCAAAGTTTTCATTAAGCGCTTGCAAATAAAAATAGAGCAACACGGGGAGGGAGAAATTACAAATAAACAATTGACTCTGGAAAGGTAGAAAGGCTCTGTACCTAATAGAAGATGGATAATGGAGAAAATACAATACGGTTTACTTTTAGTCATATTCAACAGCAAACTCTTTGATTGTGTAGGTCATGGCAGAATATAGAACATATTAAAATTAATACATAAACCAGAACATCTGATAATTCTTCTGATAAATTATTACAGTGAACAAGAATCTATTGTTAAGAACTAGACCTGGAGGAATAGAATGATTCAGAATAGAAAAAGGGTATGAGACAAAAGTTCTCATTATCTATTTAAGTTAACACAGTTAATATAAGAATGGCAAGATTGGGCGAGATCAGCTAGAATCAGAATAAAAAGCACAAACACGAACAATGTGTAGATGACATCATTTGTTAACTAAGGTAAGGATGACTTAGAAGAATTCATTACGAAAAGAAAAATAGAAAATGAAAAATCTGTCTTAATGCTATATATTAGAAATTAAACATAATTAGCATGCTTACTAGACTTACAATTCATGTTGAAAAATAAAGGTAGTTTGGTTTGGGGTATGTGTCAAGAATCAATAAAAATGGACAGCGTGCTGACAGTCCTTCAGAGGGAAGGCAACAATAATTCTAGACAAAATTATGAAGGATAAGGAAATTTAAATGATTTTAAAGCAATGTTGAAGCAATGGTCTTTTCAGTGATAAGATTTGGCTGGGAAAGCCAGACTTTGTATAAGAATGTGAGAAACAAGGAGAGGGATCTCTTTGAACTATGGATCTGAAAATGATTGCTAAGGGTATCATAGAAAAACCAACTAATCCATTCTGGACCAAATGAACCATACCGTTTTCCTGAACAAGCAGAAATTCACATATTTTGAAATAGATTGTAAAAGGATGATAGACTACAAAAATATGTTTATTAAAATTAAGGTAATTACCAAAAGGGGAAAACTGATAACGCGAATGGATCAAAGAGAATATTAGAATACTTCTTTCGAAGAGTTACAAGCTGTTCCTGAGGATAAGTTGGAATATTGAGCATTTCTCCAGGCACTTACCAAGACTTAAATCTCATTTAGTGGCACTTTTCATCCTGATATTAAAATAATTTGAGCAAAAATCAAAGTGCCAGACTCCATCATAATTTTTATTCACAAGAATGATTCTGGCTTAAAAGAAAGCCCTCTGTCCACTAACCCCCACAACAATGAGAATATAGAGGGAGTCTTGGTTTTTAGAAGAAATGCTGAGGAGAATCTCTACCACTTTACCTTCTAATAAAATGATGCACTATAACTGGTTATGCCCAAGCTGGAACACGTTTTGTGAAGACATCACTGGTACATTCTCAAAACCCAACGTCTGCTAGTCCCAAATGACTGCCTGACTTTCCAAAAGCATTTTGTTTGATAAAATGGTTTGGGCTGATCCAAGCAACAGTGAATACAAATTTAAAAGATGTCAGCAGTTATATCATTGCTCAAAGAAATGGAGAAAACATTCTCACAGAAAGTTTATAAAGTTCTCTAGTAGATTATTCCTCCTAATACAGTTTTCCCTTTAGCAGCTGTATTATGTATCTCTGAGGGAAGGAAGACTTCTATTGGCAAAAAAATCCACTTAAATGACGCTTAGTCAGTAAGGAACTAGAAAACTAGTTGTTTGGGATACACTCATAAATCAGGTATAGCCAGTGGTGCTTTGTGAACCCATTTAAATTGGTCACATTTTAAGTTATATTTATGCAGAAATATTGAAAATTTAAACAGTTTCATAAACTTTTCAACCACTGCAGCAGACTTAAGTTGTATATGAACATAAAACATTAAGGAAAGAGTGAATTCTAGAATTCTAGCTTCACTTTGATGCCAAAGCTGTGCTCCTTCCTATATTTCCAAAATTAAAAAGATGAGATTGGATAATTATCATGCTTACTAATTTCAAGGTTATGGGATTTAGTGGGGTATCTTGTCTGTATTAAGCACTAAATCCTTAAGTATGAACAAAGAGAATATGTAGTCATGATAGAACTGTATCTACATGGAGGAAAGTATGCAGTGGGGTAGCCCGAGGCTGTTTTAGGCCCAATACTCTTCAACATCTTCATCAATGATTTGGATGAGGGGATAGATTGGGAACTATTCAAATTTGCAGACAAATCCAAGCTAGCAGGAATAATCAGCATTCTAGAAAATAGGCTTAAGATACTGAAGGATCTTCACAGACTTGAACATTGGGCACTATCTAACAAAATGAAATTAAATGGTGAAAAAAGTACGGTACTCTATTTAGGCAAGAAAAACAAAATGCACAGGTACAGTATATGTAGTAACTTGCTCAATCGTAGTAACTGTGAGAGGGATCTTAGAGTCCTAGTGGACAATCATTTAAATATGAGCCAGCAGTGTGCTGCAGCTGCCAAAAAAGCCAACACAGTTCTAGGCTGCATAAACAGAAGGATATCAAGATCACGTGAAGTGTTAATACCAGATTTATAATGCCTTGGTAAGGCTTGGAATACTGCATCCAGTTTTGGTCACCATGATATAAAAAAAATGTTGAGGCTCTAGAAAAAGTAAAAAAAGAGCAACAAAAAGGATTAGAGGACTGGAGGCTAAAACATATAAAAAACAGTTGCTGGAACTGGGTATGTCTAATTTGATGAAAAGAAGGACTTGGGGTGACATGATAGCAGTGTTCCAATATTTCAGGGGTTGCCACAAAGAAGACGGAGTCAAGCTATTCTCCAAAGCACCTGATGGTAGGACAAGAAGTAATAGGGTGGAAACTAATCAAGGAGAGAAGCAACTTAGAACTAAGGAGAAATTTCCTGACAGTTAAAACAATTAATCAGTGGAACAACTTGCCTCCAGAAGTTGTGAATGCTCCAACACTGGAAGTTTTAAGAAGGTTGGATAACCATTTGTCTGAAATGGTATAGGGTTTCCTGCTTAAGCAGGGGGTTGGACTAGAAGACCTCCAAGGTCCCTTCCAACTCTGTTATTCTAAGATGAATAATGTCTAAGTCGTCGTCTAAACCAAGTTTAATTTTATCCAGTAAAAGCTATGAATGGTTACAGAATAAGCATTGTTAATAATATTACTAAAATAAATGTCTGAATTTTATACATCTTTCTTTACTATATACTGAAAGTCCAAATCAAAAGCTGAAAGAGGAGGAACCATTTAAAGTTAAGAATGATCTAAAACTGGTCAAGTGAGGCTGATTGTTATTTAAGAGAAAAGAGCTGGAAAATGTCAATAAGATTGTATAGTATCTAGCCTAACTGGAGGATTTGAGTTTTGCTATTTACCTAAAAGTCAGGAAAGCACCCCCACTTCACCCCCACCATAAAAATCAACTTCACATAGAAAAGTAAAACCTCTCTGGAGATATAAATAAGTCATAATGCTGCATAAGTTGCTAACTTTCACCCAGCAAACTGCGGGTAGTCTAGCAATTTGTGTCATGGTTCATTAGGCAGTTCATTACATTATATAATCATGGGCTCTCTAAAATAATAATTATAATTATAAATACATCATTGGAAAATAAGAGTGCAAAGCCTAATGGTGATTATAGTTCCTTATAGCATACTTTTATTCTTCTGAGTAGGTGTTATGATAAAATCCCACATTTTGCATAGGTCACTGGAAAATAACACTGATCTGAAACAAATTGGAATCTAGGAAGCAAACACTTCTTTTGATTATAACATATAATTAAACATTACCTTAGCTTTTTTCATGATTTAAAAATTATATGGATGTGATTAGATATATAGTAGATTCCCAGTAAAACAATTCCCCCTAAATTCTGAGCTTCTACTGATGCGCAATGCATTTTCACAGATTGTTCAGCTTGATGATGTGATCTTTGATTAAGGCTGCCAACCTATATCCATTTATCTGGGGAGACATTTAAAAGCTTATACTGCTAAATACTGTAATTACCGGTACCTGCAAGTTGGCTGGTGAGAAAATGATGCTTGTATTTGACTCACACATTTTTCCTCCAGTTAAGCAGACCAATTTAATCTATTTTCTCTTTTGTAAAAGAAAAAAAAAACATACTATATTTCAGCAGTCACATTGGAATCAGCATCCTAGAATTTGGTTCTTGACATCCTATGAAATGAAACACTTTAAATGCTTTTGAAGCCAGAAGAATGGGATACCTTTCAGATGCTTCCTCTTTTTCCTTGTAGTACCTGAATATCTGAATCAGAATAATGGAAGGTAGCAGTTTGGGTTAAGGAAAGGGAGGGGGAGTGAAGAGGGAAATGCAGAAAATCAAAAATGTTGGCTATAGTTGTAGAAAGACAGCACAAGAGTGGTTGTGGTATGCTTTACCTTTTAAACTAGAACTGTTTTAGTCGGTTTTATATCCCTTGTGTGAAGGGCAACCATAAACCACAGCTTGCCAGTTTCAATTTAACAACTCACTATGGCCTCAAAGAAGTATTAGGAGGAAAAACAGGTTTAAATAGTAAATGAATAAATATGTACTACTTGTGATTCCTGCTATAAGATGGAGTGTTACACAAGAACATCTCTTACCTTACGCTATAGGACTGAATAGATTTATGACAGCACAATTTTGCATTGTTTCTATTTCCCTGTCCCTCAAATGTAGTTTAAAGTGGGTTGTGTTCATTTCAGTTCCATCAATTCAGAACATGGAGAAACTGCAAGGAATGAATATCCTGAGCCTGCAATCTTCCCTGTGACTGGTCAACAGGTGGATGTGAGAATTGTCACTCACTGTCCCACCCATGAGTTATTGTAGATCCTGATATGGCAATATTTTTTTTAAAATCTGTTCATCCTCCTTTCCATTCCATGAACAGGAAATTCAATCAATTGCCAGCACCCCTCCTCTATTTCTGATTCATGTTGTATCCGTGTATTTGGTCATTGGCAAAGAAATCCTTCAGGGTTATGATGAAAAGCCTTCTGCAAAGCTGCCTTGCCTTTTCTTGCAACTTGTGTGGGAGAAAGGAAAATGTGCCGCCATTTTTGCAAAGGGATCTTTTTCTACAATAGGCAGATTAGGGGGAATAGATTGCAAACAATGCCTCTTCACATGGGCCCCAGGAACAGGACACCAAAGGTCAGGGCTGAGCGTTAGTGAGATGTAATAGTTCCCACAACGGGAAAAGAAATAGCCACATGGTCTGTGGCATTGCAGCATCCCAAAAGAAAAAACTACGGTAATTGTGGTGCGAGGCTAAAAACAGGAGACTAAAACCATAAATAAAAAAAAAAGAGGAGAAAACAGTTAACCAACTCTAGGTAGCATGTTTTATAACAAGAAAACCAGTTTCCAGGAACAAAGACATTGTTTTGAATTTTTTGCAAACTTCAATATCTAGCAAATAATTTTGAATTTCATGGACCACCCCTCTCCCCAGATCCTTGGACCACACTTTAAGAAGGACTCTCTTAAGCACTCTTGACAAGAATTATTTACTCTCTGTATGAATCTGGGGGAGTGGAGTATTTTATATTTCTACTATTCAAATGTATCTACCTTGGTGCAATTGAAGGATTGGAAATGAAGCACCCAGACCATCTCAAAAATAAAAGCATCCAGGGCCTCCAAATAATAATAAAAAAGATAGTCCACATGTATTTTTAAGCTTTTAAAATATTTATGGCACCTACAAAATCAAAAAGGCTCTCCATCTGAAACAACTGCAAACCTTCCTTACAGTTGAAGAACGTAATTGGATTTTTGGAAACTGGGAATTCTGGAATTTGTAATCCCAACATACTTGGAGAATATCAGAAATGAAATCGGTACATTTTTAGTTTAATTTTTTTCCCTTTATAATTGTCCCAGGAGGAGAAGCCTGTAGACTTTTATTCTAGTTCTAGGAGACCCAGCTGATAATTAAATTGCATATTCAGGTTAAGATGGTTTTTTAAAACCATTTTAAGATGGTTTTTCAAAATTATTTGTCCAATAAAATACCATTGTTCTAAGAACTGAAAGAAAATGTTTCAAAGTGGAAGGCTATGAGTTTAATTTCTAAGGTAGGATGAGGCCAGTAACTCACTCTCAGACAAAGCCAGCTCACAGGTTGTTGTTTTTCTTGGGAGTAAGGAGGGAGCATAATGTATGTCACCTTGAATTCTATAAAATAAAAGCAGGATGTAAATTTAATAGTAATAACTGTACTTAAACTACATTGAATAGAAAATAATTTGTTTCCATTAACTTTTATCCAAATCCTTTTAACTTTACCAGTTAAAAATTGTGCACTTCTACCACTGACTTGGAATAGTCTCATGAATTCAATATGCAAAGAATTGCACGGCACATTAGCATTTGATTTGTCACATAACATCTGGTGGCTTGAATTACTTACTTGTTTCACATAATTGCTTCTGGTATTTGGCAGCCTGACATCAATACCTAGGAAGATCTTGGAAAAGATAATAAAGGAGCTGTATTTGTGATCACCTAGAAACATACAAGACAATTACATGAAGCCAGCATGGGTTTGTCAAAACAGACCATGACAGACAAACCTTATTGCCTTCTTTGGCAAAGTGACTAAATTAGTGAATAAGGGAAATGCTATGAACATAGTTTACTTAGACTTCAGGTAAGGCATTTGACAAAGCAGAGCAAAATCAACTCCTTGGTAAGATAGAACAATGTGGGTTAGACAATGTAGTTGTTAGCCAGTCAGCCAATGGACAACATATTAAGATTTTAAGTAAACTTACAAATAATAGTAGTTTGCTTTTTACAACACAGAGCCAAAATCAAATAAATCACATAATAGCTTGGTGAAATAACTTAAATCAGACCTAAAATACTAAATAAAAGGAGACAAGACAGCAGCAATTTAGAGTTTGAATGACAGAGTAAGAAAGTCAAAGAATAAACAGTAGTTCAAAATGGCATTACACACACACTTGCTATCTGTTTCTAATGAAATAGGAATCCTTGTAACTATTTAAAGATTCCACTAAATATAAGCCAACTCTCTGGAACAAAATTAGCAAGCTTTGAACAGAAAGAAATTGCCTATCTAAATGAATCATCATGAGTAGCCAGCCAACCTCAAGAGAACCACTAAAGAAGACAAGGTTTTTGGTTTTCCTAGTTTGGAATATGTGTTGCCTCCTTGCAGCTAATATCAAAAATTAGACATATCCTAAATTACTTCCCTGATATTAATCTTTGTCCTCCCACTAATATTTCAAATTAACAGAGAAACCTACTCAAGTAATCTTGATCTACACACCAAAACCTGCAGGATAAATGGGACTAACTTCAGGAAAATGAGTTTAGTTCCAGTTATGGGTGACTTCCCCCAAAACGACTGAAATGCAATTAAATCAGTAGCCAGCAAACCTTTCTACATCTTTCCACCTAAAGATTTGTATAAGGTATACTTAAAAATTACTATTTTACTGTAAATTTCTAAATGTAGTAAAAAACTGTAAGTAATGACTTACATACACGATTATGTACATATGGATTTGCCTGTGTATGTGGCAGCAGCTGTGTCATATGTATGACTTACAAAGCCACAGTATTGTACAGTTACACATTTTCTTTAAGCAAGTTTTGATTTAATGATTAGATTTGTAGCCTTCCCCCCATTTTTATCTCTGTCCTGTCTATCCTCTTGCAGGAAGCTAAGGCTACCAGGATGTCCTGGAATTCTAGCTCTTAGTTGGATTATCCAATTCCTTCCAAGCAGGTCAGATAAACAAATCTGACATTTAGTCAGCAGCTCTTCAAACAGATGTTTTCCCCCAACCCTATAGGGAAATACCAGGGACTGAATATAGGATTTTTTTTTCAAGACAAGTGCTTTATCACTGCTCTTTAGCCACAGATCATTTCAAACCAAGATTGTGAAAACATAACCGATAACAACAAATCACTGTAATTCAGACCTACGTTAGTGGTAGTTATGCCCACGTAGCAATTACTCCATATGAAAGGAGAGATAAATAATGGTTTTTGTGAAGCAAATGCTTTTGAGAGAAATCCAGAAACAAAGGCTGAGTGTCCAGCAAAAGGACGCACCCAAGTTTTGAACCAGGGGCTCCATTTCCCATTTGATCCACCTTATGTCTGCCTCTTTCCTCAGATCAGAAAAACCGCCGTGGCTGTAATTAATGCATTTCTGCGCGCACACTTCTTTTTAATTTAAAGCTTTACTTTTTCGCTGAGTAAAACTTTGCATCCAGAATAAATTCGCTTGCCAAGGGATAAGAGAAGCATTACACCTTTTGCGACGCCAGATGGTCACCGCTCCCTGCAAAACCCAAAATCGCGACAGCACACTTTTTTTTTTTTTTTTTGCATACAAAACTTCCTACTCCATCTTGCCTTGGGGCCGCGAGCCGACTAGGCGTGTGTTCAGTATACCTGCTCGTCTACCTGGGACTTCAGCCAAGACCAGAAGCAAAGCACTGGAGCGAAGGCGAAGAGAAGAGAGGAAAGAAAACAACAACAACAACAACAACAAAATAAACCACCACCAAACCCGAGCCGCTCCGCCAGTCCCACCAGGGCCCTCTGCCTCATTTACATACCGCCAATCAGCGGTTAGAAGAGGATGACGACGCTCGCTTGGGAGCCGCGGAGGGCGTGGAGGTAGGTGTCGACGGGCGATTGAGTGCGCCTGGCTGGCCGAGATTCTCCTTCGCAACCGGCGACTGTCCACCCGGTGCCTGCTCGGAGCGAGGAGGTCGGCTAGCCGGCTGACGGCTCGGTGCTCCATTGCTCCTCCCTGGGATGCCGCCGGGGCTGAGGGAGAAGCCGAGCACGGGGCGGCGGAGGTCCGAGCGCGGGTTGGGAGCGGGACGCCTAGCGAGCTCGTCCCAGGAGGCGGCCTCGGGATGGAGCAGCGGCGTGCTTGCAGCCAGTGACCGGGAAGGGGGCGGGCCCCGCCAGCCGGGGCAAAGCTGTAGCGGAGGACCGAGGAAGTGACGGGCTGAAGGGGCTTTGGTCGTGGCTGACCCCTCCGTGGGGCGGCGGCAGAAGCAGCGGCGGCGGCGGATGGAGCACGCCGGGGAAGGAGGAGATTCTTGCTTGGAGCGGCTGAAGAATTCTCTACCCGGACCCGCCGACCTCGTCGGGGCGGCCAGCACCCTGGAGCGGATCCTAAGGGAATCGGTCTGTCAGCGGCAGGGCTGGCTCCGGGTCTACGGTAAGGGAAAAAGCCTTCCCCCGCCCCACGCGCGCCTGATTCCGGGCTCTTCCCGTGCCTCTTCGAACTCACCTCTCCAGCCTCACCTTCCTTCCCACCATCCCTTTCTGGACTTAGTCCGCGCTGCAACCTTTTCGGTTCCAACCCATCTCCCTCCCCTGTCGAAGGACAAAGCCGAGCGGGCGGATTTCCCATCTTCCCGGGCTGGCTAGGATGGCTCCCCCCCCCACCCCATCCTCCCACCGCCGAGTTCTTTCCAGCTGGGGTGAAGGGGGATTGGATTGCTTCACCTGATTTCCCCCATCCTTTCCACCCAGTCGCGGTTCCACCCCTTCGTTCTGGACCATGGGCAGGTACGCCCACCGCCAACTTCCCTTTCCAAGCCAGCCAGCCAGGTTTAAAAATGTTGCAGTTAGAGCTTCTCTGCTCTGGAGGGAAGGATTTTTCTCCCCAGGACTGTCAAGAGCTTTTGGTATCTGGCTGTAGCTGCTGCATGCAGCTGAAAGTAAAGCAGCAAAATTGTGTACCACTTTCTGACACACCTTAACCAGCTGCATAACCCCACCCTGGCTTCTCTACGCAATAGTCCTTTGCTAATGTTTCGCCTGCTTTGTTTGGGATACCTTCAAGCATATTATTAATGTGGCAAGATGTGTTTGCTTTTGGAACATCAGTGGGTCTCATTTGTCTGGTTTGTGAATCATCTTTATTGTCTTGTTTTTAAAGGGATGCCATTTACTGAATCCTCTGCTTCCAACCTACCTTTTGGAAGCAGTTGCCTTATCATTTTGTGCAGTCCTGAAGTGCAGGTGCCCTCCTGGTTCTTCCTTTTTTACCCATATAGCCATTTTGGCTTTACTTCTTTATTCAGAGTAGGAATTATAATAATTTCTAAATCCTGTAGTATACTTTTGGACGAGTAATGGCAGTTATCTCTGAAAAAGCTGAAGTGTTTTATAGCTTGGGATTGCAAACTTTGGGTTTGAATTCTGTTTTAAAAGAATAACTCCTTTGATATGAATACTTACTTTCTCATGAAGCTATCAGAGGAGATATTTCCCCCTTTTAAGACTTAGTTGATAATATGTAGGTTTCACATTTAATACAGAATAACAGAGTTAGAAGGGACTTTGGAGGTCTTCTAGTCCAACCCTTGAATTTGAATTTGAAATTTGAATGAATAAATAAATAAACAAATAAACAAACCCTCCTGGTCAAGCAGGAGATCCTATACTATTTTGGACAAATTGCTGTCCAATCTATTCTTAAACACCCCAGTGGTGGAACTTCTAGAGGCAAGCCATTCCACTGATCAGTTCTCACTGAAAATTAATTTTGTAGAGTATATGTTTTCTTGTGTGTCACATGCTTGTTGTGCTGTATTTGTTGCATTTGTTGGGGTGGGGATTGATTGCTAATCCAGGGTATAAGACGGTGCCTCAATGCTCTGCTGTTCTTTATCAAAATATAATGTAATGGGAATGTTTTAATAGTATGTATGATTACCACCTTTTGGCATGATTTGTTCCTCTTCATGCCTTTAAAAAGTAATTCTGTTCTTTTCAGCAATACCTCCCTCCTCACCTCTCAAGTTCAGAAGCACTATTGTTTATTGTCAGATCTCTGTATATAGCTATGCCATTGGATCCAGCAGAAGGTGGGAATATTGTTGAATGGCCAAAATTATTTAGTGTTTAAATTTCTTTTGGATTTGGGGAAATTGTAACCACATGTTCATAATCTAACAAGGCTTTATTACTACCGGTAATATTAATGTAAGGCAATTTCCATACTTGAACCTTCAATAGTTTTAAGGCATTCAAATTTGTCTTTGTTTCTAATACTGAAAACAATAAAAAATTACTATTCTGCCTCAAATTGCTGCAGTTGCAGCAATAAATTCTTCATTCTGTGCAAAAAAGAATGAAAGGGAAAAAGATTGTACCTCTGACACTTTCTACGTCTCTTGACAGTTTCACTCTGCTCTGTTTGGTCTAAGTGAAGGTCAGTTTCAGAACCATTAAGTTGCTCTTAAGAGTCTTTTTCAGGATCTAAAGTTCAGGAATTGGAAAGAGGAATAAGGGAAATAGTTTCTCCAATGGGAAATAAATTACAGTGTATAAAATAAGTAATTAAAAGATAGCTTTGTATCAAATTCAATATATAGCATTTAAGAAAAAAAATAAATCAGCTTAGCTCTCTGGCTAATAGTGGGGAAACACAGATGCCTGAAAATGATCTCAAATCGATGCCCTTCTTGTCTAGCTTCTTAACAGCATAATTTCCCAAAAAAGTCTTAGTAAGTTCAATATAATTTACTTTCTGATTATATGTTCATGAAACTTTTAAAAAGACTGATCAGGAATCATTATATCAGTATATGCTAAAATATTAAGATGCTGAAAATTATTAGCAAGTTGCCCATTGTCCTATTTTTGAATAAATCAATTATTCATTTGAAAGCAATGTGAAAATATTATGATCTGAAGTCCTATCAGCTTGGGATCTGTATTTAAGCCCTGGTGTTTATAAGAAATCAAAAACAGGACCATTTGTTTGACCAGTGTTGACCCACCCACCTACAGATACTGCTTCTCTTTTGCAGTGCCTGCTTCTCCTCTGAAATAGGATGAGTCCCCACTTTATTAACACTTCATAAACTGCTCAAAACAGAATTATTTAGAATAATATTTGTGCTGAGATTATTATCATTTGCTGGATTCCTTTTGTTTATTTTTCAGGTCTTGTATTTTGCATGCATATTTTTCCAAGTTATTTCATTTACACTTTGAATATTTTAATGAATTGGATTATATAAATTACCAAGAAACATTTGACTGTGGTAGGCAACAGATTTAATATATCAGTATGAGTATAAACCTTATTTTCTTCTCTTTTCAGATGTATTTCGGATTATTATTAATAACCTGCTTGAAGATATTGCCATTGTTCATCATGTGCTTTTGTACTTAAACTGACTTGCATTCATTTGGTGTCTGTATTTATAGCAAAGATTGTTGAGAGACTGGAAAAAGGATGTCAAATTCTTTAGTGATCTGGCTGATGTACAAGTCTCAGTGTTATTTCCTATTTCTTTTTCAAGCCTTCCCTGGTATGTAACCTCCTAAAATAAATCTGTATCAGTATGCCTCGCCTATTCCCATACTCAGATTTTTATAGCCTTATGTGTTCTCTGTGATAAAAATGCATCATGATTCAGTCTTAAAACCAGCAATTTAAGATAGTGAATATTGCCTTTATGCCTGTTTTGTTCTAAACTCTACACAGTCCTTTCCCTCTGAGGGAGCCATTCACTATTTATTTCCTTGTTTGTTATGCAAGGGAAGCTAATACAAATGTTTTGCTGAACGCTAAAATATTATTGGACTTCCAGGCACTGCTGAAACATAAGCTTGGGCAGTTGTTGACAAGTTAAACCCAGACAATAAGGAAGATGAAATGAGTAAGCTGGTAATATTTGACCAGGTCTTGTTACTATAAAAGTGTGGTAATATCATGTATTCTTCTAGGCAAACTGCCATATCAAATAATTTGCAATTTGTCACTATGTTAGATTAAAATTATTTGTCTCCATAAAATAGAATGGCCACTATTGACTTCTACTGAAAAAGTTTTAGATGCTATAAACAGTGACAAAAGTAAGGAAGCCAGCTTTTGGTTTTAAGCATATATACAATACTTTAGGTCAATATTTTTTAAAATGTGGTCCAAGGATCTCTGGGTTCTCCCAAGACTCTCTTAGGGTTCCGTGAAATAAAAAATTATCAGATATTAAAGAGTGCAAAAGTTTAAAACCATTTCATTCTTATTATTTTGATTTGTTAAAAAATATTGATGTTAGTATCTAATAGATTTGATTTTATTATTTTTCCATGATTTAATAAATATTCTACAAATGTATCAATTGGGAAGTGAGACAAGGTCCTGAGAACAAAAAGTTTAAGAAGCCTTAGGTTATCTTCTGGCTCAATAGCATTAGCTGTAGCTGCCCTTTTTCCTTTTCATACTTGAGGCCCTTCATTAATTTGCCTGAGAGGCAGAAAGAGCTTGTTACTAAGAATGCCTAAGAAGTAGGGCAAAGGCTTCTCTCTCCCAGAACTGGTGTTTCCACTATCCTGGAGTAGAGGTTTCCATTCTGTTTCCTTCTATAATCTGTACCTGAATCTGTGATTATGCCTTTAATAGAACGTGATTGACTTAAAGAAAGAAAATAGAATAAGGATGAGAACCACAACTCTTTCTGTGGACTAGAATTAAGAAGTTTTCCATTATTGCTTCCTGGTTTGTTGACAAGGAAATTCATGGCGCTAAAAGTCCTGTAGGGTTCCTGTTAACATATGGAAAGGAGTTATAAGGAAAAAACAGCCTAAATATAAATTATCAAAGGAACCTTCTCTGATAACTCTCATAGAAAAACCTAGGAAGCCATAAGTTCTTACTTATAATTACCTTCTTATTATATGAATTCTTGTCCTTTCTTCCTAGCAGAATGGAATCATCATCATCCTCCCACTATAGTGTTCAAGAGTTTTCTATCTCTCTTTCAGTTATCACTGATAAAGAGGTTGTATTCCACATTGTTTGGGGGGGATCCAATAGTAGGCGTTCATTGCATTTCTTTTTCCATGTTTTCTCTTGCCGTGAATTAGAATGATTGTCAGGCAATGAACTAGTTCATTTCATGAAGTTATAATTAGTGTGTGCTTTTGGGAAATTCAGTGTTATTTTTGAATAACCATGTATTCTAAGACACAAACATTAGAAACATAAGCAATTGAGTGCTGAATATTCCAAAATTAGCTACCATGTAAGATTAGATTAGATTAGATTAGATTAGATTAGATTAGATTAGATTAGATTAGAATTCTTTATTGGCCAAGTGTGATTGAAGACATAAAGAATTTGGCTTTGGTGCATATGCTCCCAGTGTACATAAAAAGAAAAGATTCATTTGTCAAGAATCATAAGACATCATAAGACAGATTATTAACAAATAAGCAATCAAATCATACTAGGAAACAAACAATATAAATCGTAAGCAACAAAATTGTAATCATAAATGGGAGGAAATAGGTGATAGGAACGATGAGAAGAATAATACAGTAGTAATACAGACTTAGTAAATAGTTTGACAGTGTTGAGGGAATTATTTGTTTAGCAGAGTGATGGCATTCGGGGAAAAAACTGTTCTTGTGTCTAGTTGTTCTGGTGTGCAGTGCCCTATAGCATCATTTTGAGGGTAGGAGTTGAAACAATTTATGTCCAGAATGTGAGTGGTCTCTAAATATTTTCAGTCCTCTTTTTGACTTGTATAGTATACAGATCTTCAATGGAAGGCAGGTTGGTAGTAATTGTTTTTTCTGCAGTTCTGATTATCCTCTAAAGTCTGTGTCTGTCTTGGGTTGCAGAACCAAACCAGGAAGTTATAGAAGTGCAGATGACAGACTTAATAATTCCTCTGAAGAACTGAATCAGTAGCTCCCTGGGCAGTTTGAGCTTTCTGAGTTGGTGCAGAAAGAGCATTCTTTGTTGTACTTTTTTGATGACGTTTTTGATGTTAGATATCCATTTTAGGTCTTGAGCTATGATGTTGATAAATCTCAGTATCATGCATATTGATAGACTGTTAGTAGATAGTCCTAAAAATTGCTATGCCCTGTTATATATTCATATATCTCTTGAAATTAAAACCTATAAAAATATGGTGCTTTTTATTTTTCATGTGTAATTGGCAACAGAATATCCAAAAAAACAAAAAAATATTTTTACCTTTACCTTAAAAAGAAAAATACAGGATTCTGTTTGGTTTAAAAAGAATTATTAGTCGGGTCTTAAAGCCTGTATTAGCCAGAGTACACTAGAAAGAGCTGGGGATGATTCTTGTTTTTGTCATAAATAATGCCGGAAGAGAAGCTTCTAAGTACATTTTTCTAACATTACAGTCAAGGGAGCTATTAATATAATGACCATTCACTGTTCAGTTTTTCCCATATATTCATTCAGGTGCAGAGATAAAATAGTAAAAGTGTATTTTCTAGGAACTAAATTAGATGTCTACGTAAAAACATTTAAGTTTGAAATAAATTTTGGACCTTATCTTGGATCTCATTAACCTTGTGTGGTATTGCTCTAGGAACTGTGTACCACTTAGCATGAATCTCTAAGGAGCATTCAGGGATAGGAATGTGATGGATTTAGCAGTAATGCAATATTATTACCACTGAGACTATTGATAGTTTTGTAGAAAAAATGCAAGATGTAATAGCAGAGATTCTGGCCTGTGGTTTCAGTGTTTGCACATTAAGGGAAGAAATCTAACTTACCAGTGGTCTAGCACTACTGCCCAAAACTGGCTCCTTCCTGGGAATAGGTAATGTAAACATATCATAGAGGGTCTGTGATATGTTGGTTTATTTAGCACGTGTCATGAACCACAGACCCTGGTTTGTTTATCTTGGCTTACAAAAGAACACAATAGGCAAATATGACATTGTTTGTAATGAAAAAGTAAATAGGTGATCTGAAAACCTAATTGTGAATTTTGTATAAGCAGAAATGTGACTACGTTTAGGAACATTAACACTAGTTATTTCTATATAATTTTGCTTAATTGACTTGGTAACTAATGACATATCCTAAATTACTTTCTGATTTTGCTGATACAGAGATTATATTATTTCTGGTCTCAACATCTTATATGCTTAGAAAGAGACTATGGATTGATAACTCTATATTTTGTACTTTCAGAGCTGAGGAATCACCGCTTTCTTTCTCTTAACCTCCATTTCACTGAATATGAGCTGCAAGCTTAACAGCTGCAATGCAGTGTAATAGCTTAATATTTGAACTTTCTCATTTCTTTCCATCTTCTTTCTAGGAATTTACTTGATGAATAATTCTGAAAAAAATTGAAAATATGCTTTCTTTTTTCTTTGTTTTAATTAGAGCTAGTAAAAATATCAACAAATTGAATGTTTTATTTTTATTTTTTGATGGACTTAAAGATATGAATATTTTCTTACTATCTTGTAATTTGGAGTAGAAAATATAATAGCAGAGATGAAGTTTCTCCTATTTCCAAAAAAGAAAATTGATACCAAATAGCCTCATGTATATTTTCAAAATGTGGGAAATGTGAAAGTTTTAATGCAGGAATGAGGAGGCAGTAAGATTTTTGCTTGATTCAATAATCCTTTGAATTTTGCTTGATTCAATGTAATGTACATGTTCTGGGTACTTCGATGTAAATATCATTGCAGCATGAACAAAGTTTTATTTCTATTTCTGACAGGAATGTGTTATGCAAGTATCCAGGAAATCCTTCCCACATAAAATTATTAATTAAATAAATCATTTCTTCCCTTGTTAGATTTGTAGACATAAAATTGAGTGTTAAAAGAATTCTATGGTTTTAAAATGTCATTTCTGTTAGATGATGATTAGCCTCTGCTTTAACACTTAATAAATTGAATCTAAAAATGCAACCACCCATACTCTGGTTGGTAGATAGGGATGAGGTTTCTGGAGAATGTTCTGTCAGATTTTACTGTGTGTCTTTTGGATACAGAGTTGCTTTCTATCTTCTTCCTCCCTTCCAAAACAACCCACAGTACATGATGTGGCTTTTGGATTTCTAGCAGCAGCAAGCACGATTCATCTATATCTCAATTAATAAAATTGATTGTTGAAATTGATTTAAATAAATGAAGCACATTGACATTTATAGAAATGCCAAGCACTACATAGTGTATCTGTGGTCTAGGTGTTAAACTAGTTTTGTGTTCAAGTCTAGCCATAAAAGTACGTAGTCTCTCCCGATTCTTGGGGGCAACATCAGAATGGGGAATGCTATGAATCCTGCCTGTACCAGATCGGTTTTTGTGAATTGTTACTTTTCATCATAGAAGGTCTTAAACATAACATTTTTACATACTGTTCTTACAAAGAAATATCACTAAATCTCATCAATTCTCCTAGCCTTGACCAGCAGTTTAGCAAAATGAAAAAGCCGGAGAGGAAAACCCACATTTTTTTCTAATGAAATAATAGAACTAATTCAACTAGGTGGGCCAAGCCACAAACTATGTGAACATGGAAAGGAATTTCCCATTGCTATGACTGACTTAATAATGATTCCACATTTTTGGCTCCTCAGATTAAGTAGAAAAACTACTTGTCTTTATGATCCTAATGGGACATGAATTGGAAGGCCAGATTTGGAATCATATATTTCAAAAATGTATTTTTTTTTTTTAAAAAAGGGTGTTACATAGCTATTTCAATGAGTGTGTCTGGCTAACAAGGACACATCCCAGGACAAATTGTGCAGCAAAACAGTAAATGGGAGACTAATTTCAAGCCAAATGAATTGGTTTTAGCTAACAGAAATGTATTTAGGAAAAACAAATGTTTGACAAAGCTCATTAAAACAGAGTCATGCTTTTTTGCTTTCATTCTTAAAGGACCAAGTTTTAAATAGGTTTTCATTTTGATTTAAAGGCAGAAAAATTTTACTTTCCCATTCCTATAAGAGAACTTTCCTTCTGTTTGAGAACTGTAGCTTGATGTATACCGGTATATAGCATGGCTGAATTTCATTTTTATTGTTTTTGATTACATTGTATTAATAAATACAAAAATAATATTGTGTCTTTAAGAGGATACATGGTGGTGAACAGTTGCATAATTACTAAGAATATTCCATAATAAAATAGGAGAGATTGAGTTCAACTTTGACAATAAAGGTTGTCTTGTCTTGCATTTATTAACCAGAACATTGGAGAGCATTTGATATGGTTCTCTTTTAAAATTTCAGTAAAATAAATCATGTTTCATATTTAATTGTATTTCAGTTTCCTTGGAATTGCTGTGATTATATATTAGAATAAGGAAGGAAGGAAGAAGAAGAGGAAAAAGTAAAATTGTGACAGCTTACGATACTCTGGAATTTTGATTGCCTTTCATATAATAGCTGTTAGCCCCAAAAGAATATTTTGGATATTTTTTTTCTTTCTTCTCTTTCGTTTCTTTTTTAGGGGCCACCACACTAGGTTGTAGAAAAGGTGGGGGAAGATAGATAGTTGATTGGAGTGATATCGTAACATTCTTTCCTGTGAGAACCAAGGATGTTTCACCAGCACCTGTGGAGGGAATGTTTGAGGATGACCCGTTGGTTCACCTTGGATGGGATTGGAGAAGAATGATACATGTGACACCTTGGAGGAAGAAGCTTTGACTTTACTTTGGGTGCGGAAAACGTCAGAATTCAGATTCGGGTTTTCCCCAGATGTGCCAATATGATGTTTCTAATAAATCTATACTTTGAGGAATACTACAGCATTGGAGTTTTGATTATTTCAGAGATGTTACTTGGAACCCTGACATTAACCCAAATCTGAACTAAAACTCAATTTCAAAGCCAGCTGCTCACACAAGGCTGCTGGTTGGGGTCCTGAGCCCCAAATGCTCTCCAGATACTGGATGATGTAAATACTCAGGGACAATGGAGAAGGAGGCAGTCGCTGAGGGAGCCACTGGGACCCTCTATTACCCCAGAGCAGTGGCAGTGGCTGAGGCAGAGGCTGCAGAAGCTGAGCAGGAAGTGGAGTGGGACAGCAAGCCATCAAGAACCCCTGGAAATGATGGGCATAGGGGGTCCTTCAGAATGCCACATCATCACAGGGAGAGCCAAGCGTATTGTTGCAGCAAAATGGAGAGTGACACAGCCCCTGGAAGTTATCGAACTGAGAGTATGGCTTCCCTCTGCCATCCCGAAGCCTGTTGCTGGCTGGCCTCCAGGGGCAGTTTGACAAACTCCATGTGTGAGGCACACCACAGCTGCAGCAGGGCAACCAGCCTGGGTGGGTACTAACCCAGCCAACTTTCACCTTCCCTTGTCAGGGAAGTGCAGCAGACCAGAGCGGAGCATCACCCTCTTTCCATTCACCACAGAGTGAATCATGTCAAAATCTACAACAAAAAAGATGTAACTACTCTAGCAGGGGTGATGGCTCAAAACAACCTGGGGGTATTGGCTGGGTCAGCCCACAACTATAGGGTGGACTGCCCTTGGCTCAGCCAGTGTCAGGGACTCCAAACCAGCACCCAACCCGCCCAACTTCCTGTGGCTAATCAACTCCCACCAGGATGGGCTTTTTACCCCAGTCAAGGATGGTGGTGCTGGCCCTGGCCCCGATTCCAGCCAAGTCTGCCATGTGCACCAACCCCCCTCAACTACAGGCTACTTTTGATGGGACTCCAGGGAAATTGGCTTATTTCCTGAACCAAGTCTTGTCCCATATTGATAATTTCGGGGACTGGAACCCAACAGATCAAGCAATGACCTCTGCCATTGCAGACAATATGAATGAAGGAGAGGCAGCTGAGTAGATGAGCTACATGATGAAGCAGCTCCTGAACTGGATGACACCAATAAATTTATGCAGCCGTTGAGAGCCAGGTTTGAGGACACCATGCACTGAAAAGAAGCTGCATCCAAAAATCAAAGAATTGCAGCAGGGGGCAGACATCCTAGAGAATTAATTTGGGAATTCCTTAGATCGGTGGGCAAGCTAAGAGACAGGCCTGAGTGCCTGTTTTTGTCTACCATTTCAATGAAGCCCTAGACCCAGACCTCCGACAGGCCTGTGCTTACAGAGGGGTGTCTGAATGAATTCAGGACTGGTATCATGTCTGTGGCCATGTACATGGAGATTCACCCTCATCAAAACACTCCAGCTGTGAAGCCTCAGAGACCTCTGGGCAGATGAACGGCAACTAAAGCTACCATGGAGCCAAAGTCCACCCCCACACTGATGATAAAGTGCTTTCGATGTGGCCAACAAGAAGACCAGGTGACCAATTGCTTAGGTCCATCCCCAGTCCCGCAAGCCCAGACCATGGCAATGTCTAAAGCAAAGAAGACCCCACAGAAACCAAGAGACCAAAGAAAATTCATCAAACAAGCCATGGAGGTACTATCCTCGCCACACAGTGGAGAAAGAACTCCAGCTCCTGAAGAGTATCCAGCTCCTGAAGAGTATAAATGCAAGAGAAAGCAGTGATGAGGACCCAATGATGAATGAGGTCATCCCTCCCTTTACCATAAAGTCAGGAATAATCATCCCAGAAACTGGGGCCCAGGGAGAAGTAGATGCCATTATAGATACTGGGTGCACTAGGTGCCTCATAAGCCCGACCACTGTCCAAGAGTTAGGCATACAGATGAAACTCTATAGTTATTGAGATCGTCAAACTAGAAATGGGATGCCACTGGGAGCACATCCAGTTTGTAGTAGTCCCCAAGATGACTGAATCCATAATCTTGGGGTTGTCATGGCTGGATAAATGGGAGCCATCATTTACCTGGAGAACAGGTACTGAAAAATAAAATCAGGGGTGAGGGCCATACCACCATCAATTAAAGTCAAACTAAAATCAGAGCACACACCCCACAAAGCATCGCTAGTCGAAGGATTGGCAACCGCTCTAGACCTTTTGCCTGGCTGTCTGCAAGTACCTAAACAGTACCACTGATTGGGCATACTCCACCCTCACTGACATACTGACTGCACAATAGAATTTGTGCCAGGGGTAAAGCTACCAAAACCCCAGATGACCCTGAAAGAGATGGGAGAATTGAAGAAATACATTGACACCAACTTAGGTAGAAGTTTTATCTAGCCTGAAAACTCCAAAGTGGCAACCCTGTCTTGTTCAGAGAAAAAAAAAGATGGAGGGATGAGACTTTGCATTGATTTTCATGGAATTGATAAGAGTTTGCACAGAGAACACCTACCTCCTACCATGAATGCCATGCTAAATCATTTAACCAAGGGGAAGATCTTCACCAAGCTAGATTTGTGAGAGGCATACTATTGTGTGCGAATCCGAAAAGGAGATGAATGGAACTGTCCACTGGGCAGTTTCCTGTTTAAAGTAATGCCTTTCACTCTGCAAGGCCCCCCCCACTGTCTTTATTCAATTAATAAATGAGGTCCTACATGAACACCTGTATAAAGGAGTTCTCCTCTATCTGGTGACATTCTTATATTCAGCGAGATGTTGGAGGAACATGTCAAACTAGTCCGGCAGGTGCTGAAAAAACTTTACGCCAAACTATCAAAGTGTGAATTCCATCGGACTTCCCTGGACTACTTAGGTTATCGTATCTCCAAGCAGGGGGTGGAAATGGACCCAGGGAAAGTTAATGTAGTATTAGACTGGCAACCCCCACGGACTTGCAAACAATTACAAAGCTTCTTGGGTTTGCCAGACAAGTTATACCAGTCTTCACAGAAATGGCTTAACCCCTAACAGACTTATTAAAAACTGGAGGAGGATCAAAACCCCGGCCCACCAACTGTTAGTGTCAGGGTTCCACACAACATCATCAATGCAATCAGAATTCCAGAGAAGCAAAGTCCAAAGAATAAGATTTTAT